>APFE030679050.1:92519-160315 GCA_000404065.3 Pinus taeda
TAGGATCTAAAACACTTGGTTTCTCGTGTAATAAATGCATGTTTAGAGAAGGATTGCTCTTAATTGTCTTGTTTGTCACTAGAAAGTCTTAGGCTTCTAGGGAGGTTGGTTTTGTCCGCAAGATTAACTCTTTCTGCATGACAAATCCCATAGCATCAAAGTCACCAGTTGTTCCTCCCATTGATGGAGTTATTCACTCAGTATCCCAGACCCCTAAAACTTCTTCCAAACAGAAGTCGATATCGAATGCTGCTCCTAATAGTTCATCTTAGAATCCACTTAGCCCTGGTAAATTCTCAAAGGTCCACGCTGTCCAGTGTACTTCAGAAATCAAATCCTTGAAAAGAAAGAAGAAAGGCAAAGGAAAATCTAAAGTCAATGCCCCGAAATAGGGTCCTCCCAAATCGTCTACTGGCGAATCTTTGGAACCAAAACCCAAGTATCATTGCCTCATTTTCTAGGAGGATCACTACACTAAGGATTGTCCTTGATGATCTGAAGCTAGTCACCTTCTCAAAGGGACCCTCACTGTCCTTAAAGATCCATTTTTGTGTCGTCAGACCCAAATGGTAGACCAACCCTGATCTTCTTCCTCGAGATCTCAAGTGTTCATGATGATCACACCTATTAATGTGGCTACCCAGTCAAAATATTATCAAACTCTAGCTCTAGTAGCTGGGAAAGAAAAATAAGATGCACCTTCTTCTTCTTCTACCCCGAGTTCTAGCCCTCTGCAAATTGAGTGCCCTAACCCTGATTCTGCTATACGACCACCCTTTCAAGGTGTGTTGCGGAAATCCTCATATAATCCCAACACCTGAGCCACTCAACACTACAATATTATTGAGGATTTGGCTCAGGCAGCATCAACCATGTTGACTCTCAAGGTACTCCAAAGCTTCCCATCATAGTGGAAATCTTTGTTGTCAACTATCTGGGGCATCAATGCCATCGATTCTAATTTGATATGTTTTGATCTAGATAACCATTTTCCATGAATCCCTCATCAGATTTCCTTTCTTATTCAGGTAATCATTAATGAGAAGACCATCCACCACACTATCATCGATGAAGGTGCTTCCACCTACATCATGTCAAATGCATGTTGGAAGGCTAATTGTTTCCCTACACTGAACTAGTCTCCAAACACTTTGGAAGATTTCAATGGGCGTGATTTGTGACCCTTCAGTGTCTTACCTAACCTTGCCATCACCCTAGAAGGCAAGACAGTGCAAGTCGAAGTAGAGATTGTTGACGCCGATCTCAATTATAATATTCTACTCGGTCGATGTTGGACTCATTCCATGCATGCTATGGCCTCCTTTTTGTTTCATGTGATCTGTTTTCCCCATTAAGGAAAGATTGTCACCATTGATCAAATATCATTCTTTACCTCTTCCTCCTTGGATGACAATGTTCTGTATGTTAAGAACTCTAGTGCTCCCTATGAAAGTGTGGGGTAGGTCTCTTCAAATATTTTTCCTTAATGGGATTTCCACTCCCACCTCCTCATGTTGCCTCTATCAACATGGTCTTTATTAAATCTGATCCCTGGGCTCATACCTACACCAGGGCTTGTTGATACTTGGGGCAAGGTTATTCTACTTAGTCCCGTGAAGTCAATTATGTAGAAATTTTTTTGGCTTTGAACTCTATATCGTCTGATTCTCATATGTCCAAGATCTCTCTCGATATGTATTCTTAATCCCCCTGGATTGGCACTTTCGAATCATCTGATCCCTTAGCCGAAACCTTCCTCACTGATGAAGGTGTCATGGAAATCATGTCTCTCGAGGAACCACCATGGATCGATACTCATCATTGCTCCTCATTCCTGCCTCACCTTGTGGTTGTGTCTGCCATTTTTTAAGAGTCCTCTTCTCCATTTCCACCACTGACTATTACTCATAAAGTATGGTCGAAAGGAAATTTGGGTAATATTACCCAAACGATGTTGATTTACATTTCTATCAAACCCGGTGTCATTAAACATGATCATATTGGGGTATCTTGTTCTCCATATGAGATCAAGCCATATACTTGTCTATTTTAGGAATTACATGTTGTGTTTGTATGGTCTTACAAAGAAATTCCTTGCATTGATCCTAGCATTGTGGTGCATGAAATACCAACGTATCCACATGCAAAGACCATTCGCCAATGACTTCGCCCGATGCACCCTAGGAAGGCTGCTGCTATTAAGGGTGATGTCGAAAAGCTTCTCAAAGCTAGGTTCATTTATCCCATACCCCTTACAGACTGGGTGTCTAATATTGTCCCGGTGACTAAGAAATAAGGCATGATCCGCGTTTGCGTGGATTATCAAGATCTTAATCGTGCATGTCTTAAATACTACTATCCTACTCTCTTCGTTGATCAAATCATTGATGAATGTGCTAGGAGCGAGATATTTTACTTTATGGATGTTTTTTTTGGTTACAACTAGATTAATATCATACTGGCTAACCAGGAAAAGACAGCCTTTATCTACCCATGGGTTTTGTTCACATACAAGATGTTCCCTTTCGACCTCCAAAATGTTGGAACCACATTTCAACGGGAAATGTCCTACGCATTTCATGATGTTCACAACATTATCTTGCCTTACTTGGATGACCTTCTTGCCCATTCTCGTAAGCGCCAAGATCACTTAGACCATATTCAGAAATTTTTTCTACGCTACTGACACTATAACATTCGGTTAAATCCACATAAACGTGTTTTCTATGTGGAATCAAGATGTCTCCTTGACTTCATTGTTTCCAAAGACGTTATTCACCTAGATCCGCTAAAATTCGAGGCCACTATAATTTACCCCCTCCATCTTCACTGCACCAACTCTAGAACCTACAAGGAAAGGCCAACTTTCTCCATCATTTTATACCCAACTATGCTGGGCTAGCCAAAGGATTTACCTGGTTACTCAAACAAGTAACGCCCTTCGTATGGGACGAGGTGGCCCAAAAATATTTTGATGATCTTAAGGTCATCCTCATAAATTCTCCTTTGTTGCATCCACCAGACTATTATCGCGATTACTTCCTTTACCTAGCTGCGTCCCCTAACACCATTGCTATGGTTTGTGTCCAAGATGACGACGAAGGTAGCAAAAATGTGATCTACTACCTTAGTTGAAATCTCCTCGACATTGAAACACATTATGCCCATGTCGAGAAGTTAGCTTTGGCTCTTGTTCATGCTGTTCAATGCTTTTGGCACTATATCCTTTTGCGTACAACTACAGTGATTTCTGAATGCAACCCTATGAACTATATCCTGACTTTTCAGTTGCTGGGGGGGAAGTATTCTAAATGGATATTTATCCTACAAGAATTCAATTTGGTCTTCACTATGGCCAAATCTAAGAAGTCACTTGTTTTTGCTAAATTGATTTGTTCCCTTCCCTCCAAAGCTCTCCCTGCTGATGTAGATGAACAGCTTCGAGATAAGACCCTTTTCTTGATTAGCACCCTTGATCCATGGTACGGTGATATCATCGTGTATCTCCAAACCTCTATGTTTCGGTCCACTATGACCAAAATGATCATCGAAGGATTTGGCATCATGCCCAACCCTACCATATTATTGGTGATACTTTATACCGTGTTGGTGTGGATTTTGTTCTTTTCTGATGCCTCATGATTGAGGAAGCTGAAAGATCTCTCAATCGTTTTCACTCTGAGGCATGTGGTGGTCATATGTCTGGTTATGCTATAGCTTACAAAATCCTTCATGCTGGTTATTTCTAGTCGTCCATCTTCAAAGACTGCATTCTTGCTGTCTGTAAGTGCCACAAATGCCAAATTTACCAATGCAAGATGCACGCCCCACTCGATCACCTACACCCCGTCATTACCATTGGTCCCTTTCCCAAATAAGGCATTGATTATATGACATGTAACCCTCGTTTAGTTGGGGGGCATGGCTATATTATCGTCATTGTGGATTATTTCACCAAATGGGCTGAAGTGATGCCTACATACTCTGCAGATGATAAGATGGTGGTTCAATTCCTTTTTAACAATGTTATTTCAACATTCAGTGTACCTCAAGCCATTGTCACAAACCATGGCTCCCACTTTAGAGATTACATTATGGAAGAACTGACATCTGCATTGGGCTTGCGCCATGATGGCTAGACCCCATATTACCCTTAGGCCAACAGCCAAGTTGAAGCCATGGACAAGGTTTTGGTCACAATGCTTCAGTGTACTATTGGGATGCACAAGTCAAATTGGCATCTCATGCTCTTTTCAGCTTTGTGGGCCTACTGAACTTCAACTAAAGACGCAACTGGTTTGAAACCTTCTACCTAGTTTATGGTCTGGAAGCAACATTGCCAATCGAATGAGAGATTCCTCAAGTCAAGTTAGCTGTTGAAATCCTCCTCGAAACATCACCTTAATAGGAATACCTCTTATATTTAGAACAACTAGACGAGACTCGTAGTCTCGTTGCCTTCGTCATCAAAGCACAAAAGAAATGGGTCAAATCCCATTTTGATTAATCAATCTCCCCTCATGCATTCTTAGAGGGTGATTTGGTCTTGTTATATGACCAAGCTAATGATAATTTGGGGGTAGGTAAGTTCGAACCTATGCGGCATGGCCCTTATATTGTAAAACACATTTTGTAGAAAGGGGCCTATGAGCTTATTGATTATGGAGGAAATCCTCTCGATAAGCCCCAAAACAGGCTTTACCTCAAAAATTTCTATGCTTAGGTCATCTTGCATGGTTACTTATGTACATTAGTGGGTGATTCGCTTTTTTACAGCGTGGTTTTCTTTGATAGTTTTCAAACATCTTTCCTAGTTACTATGCTTTTCTTGCTTTGTAGATGTCTACAACTCCTCATGTTGGTTTCACCAATGGTGCTTTCCCTAGCACCTGGAACCTATCATTCGCAGCATGGGCTATATATGACCCTAATGGTGAGTTGATCGACCTTCAAGGTATCTTCCCAGGTCACACAACCAACAACATTGCTGAATACAGTGGAGTCATCAAACTATTTTCAAAAGCCATCACTCTAGGCATCCGAGAATTGGTTGTCAACCTAGATTTGTAGCTTGTCATCCTTCAGCTCAACATGAACTAATCAAACATGGTGGTCATGGTAGCAAAAGACAACTCATGCAACACAACTTAGCAGTCAGCGGATTTGATCTAAGACTCCCACCATGTGTCTCTAGTACTGACGGGGCATGTCTCCTATCCGAGCATACTTTGGGATACCATGAGTTAACCCTCAAGGTTCCTCGCGATCTCCTCGTTGTCGCTCCCTTCTTGATAAGGGGTAATAACATCAATAGGGCAGGGGACGTGCCTAGCTATCAGGGACATCTTGGCTGGCCGCTCTGGTCCAACATCTACACAAGTGAGAGAAATGTTATAAGCATGCATATAGAGAAAACAATTAAAAGTCTCAAAATTAAAATTTTGATTTTTTATCTTCGTTATCGAAGTCTTCTCCATTTGGTAAGGGAATATCTAGATCTCCATGGAAATTAGTGTCGTTTTACGACCATTCCTCCATGACAATCTTCTATCATCGTAGCCATGAGAAGAATGCCAATCAATATGAAATATGCTTACCCCTAGTGATCATGGGCATCAAATGACTCCAGCAGGCCATTCTCGGATCGTGTGGCATAGGAGGATTGACCACAGTTAATTGATACTAGAACAGTGGCAATATTTCTAGGAAAAAGGTCACAAGTACTAATCTAAAGCCAAATTGCTTTAGATTCCCCACCTTGGCCTTGGACAACTGACACTCCATGTTCATCTTCATGGCCTTTGCCCAGTTGAAGATCGTAGGATCTATGCAATCAATAGCATAAGGGAACTTCAAATTGTTAGTCTCATGTTCCGCTTGGGACCTTGCCAATCTATTGATAGTCAGCAGAAGCACACTCAATGTCAAGTCCTGCACACTAGAAATCTCTATCTTCCCACTCTTGGATTTCAGGGGCTCAGGGTAGTGTTCAGCAAGTAGGGAATATATGCTTGTCCTGATCGGATGTGACCCATACAGGTTCACTGGCTCACCTCTGTGAGACAATCCAATGATGAAGTAGATATCTAATGTTTTCAACTCCACCTCCTGGTCCCCAATGAAAAAAATCTCCCTATTAATGTCCCAAAGGCTTATCAAGTATCAAAGCAACTCAAGTTGGGTCCGCATCCTTGGTGTAAGGAAGAATTTGAGGAGCCCACAAGCCCTCAAAGCCTCCAAGCAATTTGGATCATTCATTGCCTGGGTGTTAACATCTTCATGTTCCCTTTCCTTCCAATCCACCATTTTTAGTGATTTTTCTTCTGTAAAAGCCATTAATTTGAGTCAATAATCATCCTTGGCACATAAATTTCAAGTTTAAACGATGAGCTTTTGAGAAAAAATGGTTTTTCCCTATCCATAGTGCAAGTGCGCCTATTTTAAAAGCATTTGCGCTGATCAGTGTGGATCTTTGTGAAAATCACCCTTGGTCGGCACAATCCTGTGCCCAAAAATCGCACCAACTGAGGGCGATTTTTTTTCAAAAATCTCCCTAAAAATTAAAAAAAATGGCTAAAAAAAGAAATCAATGGCATGAAAATGGAGCTCAATGCTTCAGCTATTACTTAGAACTAATGGCTCATCGATTGACCTCTTGGATCTCTCACAATCTGCTCTAGAACAACTAGGGAAAAAGTGGGTAAAAAGTCCTCACTGTAAAGGTAAAAATAGGTTTACTTTTCCCCTTTTTATTCATTTTTTACATAAAAATATCAAGTTTTGTGTATATTTTTGACCTATTTTGACTCAAGGACTCGATAATGCACTTTTCCTTACTTGTGCAGCAATAGGTGATGGATGTTCGACGATGACGATGAGTCACGTTTCAGCTCTTTTCTTGACTCGTTAAACTCATATGAAAAGATTGTCGAGTATTTTTCCATTTTTGACTTGTTAAAGAGAATACAAATGGGGGGTCCGCTTTCAGCGCTTTTCCAACACTTTAAAAATGAAAAGATGGTTGATCCCTTGTCGTTTCAAACTCGTTAATGGATGTGAAGTGTTGTGTGCCCAATATAAGTTTAACCCTTTTTAGGATTGCGAGGCACTATTTACGAAAAAGGTACTCCTTGCCTGAAATGGTCAAGCGATTCTCTCAAGTATTGTTTTCTACCTTTTCGGGCTCGAGAGACACAAATATACGAAAAGGGACCATGTGGAGTTTTCTTTTACGTATCTTTTTCAAACTCTCTAAACATGAAAAAGATACCAAGTTACACCTTTATCGGACTCTTTAAATTATTAAACGACATCAGATTCGTCATCATGACGAACATGAGCTTCTCCTTCCTAGGGCTTGTTAACTTACTAGGTCAGATTCATTCAAAGGATGAACTTATAGTGCAAGCATATGCTATCCCCTTCAAGCTTGCAATTAAAAACTAATTGGGGTACTCGCCAGAAATGGTGGGGCAAAATTTGGAAATCTATCAGTGGTGTCGGTAGCTCACTCTTGAACATGACACTCTTTTCTTCATGTTAGGTTAGGACATCCTTTCTTTGCGTCATTGACCTTCCTAGGTTTTGGGCCATTCATTTTTCCTTCCATTTGATCTCTGCTATGTTATCGTGACCACCAATCCCATGGATCCAAAAGCTTCCAAACTTCTAGTTGTGTTGCTGATATGTTCAAGAGTTGTCCTTCTGCAGTTACACTTTCCTCTGATTCCCTATATCATCCAAAATCATTTTTCATCCTCTCATCTTGCGTCGATGATTCGGGATTCATTATGGCCCTCCTTCAAGACGGTCGCCTTCAACTCATTATCTGGGAAGTTGACCGAGAGACTCCCTTACAATACCTTAGAGCTTGCATGCCCTAATGGAAATTTCTTCACACCCGATGATAAGTTCACATCATTGGCTTTCGATTGAGTGACTCCACGAATGTTCAACTTCAGTTCCTATATTCACATTCCATGAATTGTACTGATAGTACCCTGAGGTCCATCATCATATTGGTGGTTTCTCTCATGCTTGTTAATAGTTTACATCATTGATTGGTAATCAATAAACTTTCTAGCATGCTCGATGTCAACACATCCATTCACACACTAGGATCTGTACTTTGATCGGGTCGTGTTGGAGCGCAAGAACCTGGACTCAGATCACAAAAATTCCAGGTTGCGAAGTGGTGTGACATGATTATGATGATATGCATGTCTCTTTTAGATGGATGGCTACAACCAAACCATGAGTTATCATATGTGATCCTTCTTATTATTGGATGGTTGTGACCATACCATGGTTTCATTATGATCCTCATTGACGGATGGCTGCACCCATACCTAGATCTGTTTACATGATCATTCTCTGGGTGGTTGCATCCATGCCACGATTCATGTATCATTTGACAAAGATCTCAATTTATGTAGCTTGCAAGTTTTTCAATGGCATAACGATTCCCCGCATCGATTCATAAAGCATTTCATCCCTCATTCCATCTCAGCCTTCATGCTTTAGGAGGCATCTATTACACAACATTTTGTCATTGTCCCTATACTCCCCATTCCTTGATCCTGGATGACCTCTACAGTGAACCTCATATGTTTTTCCTTCATGGAGAAACTCCCATTATGTCCCTCTTGATGAGTAAATAATTTTCCTTTTGCACCATTTCCCCTGAAACGTTTATTTTTCCCAGTTTACAGGACTAGCGCTAATGGCCTTTGTCTCCCCCATGCTGATGTGTAGAGATTAGCACTACTCCTCGTGCCAATTGGAGTGACTAAGCTGTGTTTCAGGTATGCCAGTCCTGTTATGGAATGTTTTTTAAATTAGATCCTAAGCTTCCAACTCTAGAAGCTTCATAATGGAAGTCTAGTAAATAGTTTGGCTGGATGGGATCGGGGATGACAGTTTGGGCTCCTTTCCTCTATAATGATGGAACTACCTCAAGGGATAAGTCCTTTTCCCATAATAATAGGATCCATCTCCCATCCATATTTCCTATATGAACCTCCCTTTTTCCAAAGCACTAACTAGTGTGTGAATGTTATAGTCATAGTTGATAGTTTTGGCAAAGTTATTATTGAGTGTTGATACTATTTTGAAGTAGACAAGTAAGACATTACTAGTTGTAGCTACCTAGTTGTGTGAAGGATAAGTGTGTTTTGGTTTTGAGTGAAGCCCAAAGGGAAGATCCTTTAAACTATTGTTTTAAGCCATCATGGAATGCTAGGAGAAGTGTGTGGGAACTCGGTCTTGTCAGAGGAAGACTGCAACATCAAGACGAATGGTTTTAATCTGTCTTTGATATTAATATATGCAACTATAAATTGATTTCCTACATGTTTTATAATATTACATATCCATGTATTAATGCTTCTTGATACGTTAAGTCGGTTGAATTGCAAATTGTCTATTATTATGTTTGTGTGTTGTTGTTGTTTACTTGTTTCAGGAACTTGAAGAAGGAAGTGAGAGATTGTTAGAGCAAGAAAGTGAAGAATTCATCAAACAAGATAACAGACCAAGAGGTAGGCCCTCTTGATTGATTATAACCTAAGGGAATCTTCCATAGAATGTATTTGTTGTGGCTAGACCCATTATCGGGCTAGAAGAATTTGTTCATGTCCGCACTTATAATTTTACTTCACTAGACTACCGTCTTCCTAAATGTTCTTTCCTCCTTCTTCAAGATGTGTGGCTTGCACACATACCTCATCTAAATTTCTTGGATTGAACATAAGGATATTTTATTTTAAGTAGGAATGTAAAACCCCAATGTATTTCAATAGAGTATCTTGGGAATTCAAGTTTACTCCTAACAACAAAGACCTTTTCCTAAACTCCTGGGTATAGTCTTGAACTGTTTGGCCCTTGAGTTTCCTAAAGTTTTGCCAAATCATAATGGTTTTTTTCATGTAGGATAAAGGATAAAACTATATTTTAATTGAATAATCAAATTCAACCCAAGAAATGGATATCTTACCATGAATTTGCATTTCATCTTG
The DNA here is from genome assembly GCA_000404065.3 of Pinus taeda. Taxonomy (NCBI): domain Eukaryota; kingdom Viridiplantae; phylum Streptophyta; class Pinopsida; order Pinales; family Pinaceae; genus Pinus; species Pinus taeda. Next base: position 102,536 of record APFE030679050.1, read on the forward strand.
GGTATTTTCTTCCCACCAAACTAGTGTTTCTCCTTCTAGCCTCAATGAAGCCAACTGGATGTTTATGTCATGTTTTGAAGGTTCTGAATTCTGCAATAAACCTCCAATTGTTGAATCCAATTTTCCAAATTTTCTACTTTTACCTCACCATTGTACATGAGAATTTCAAACTTAATGTCCAATTTGAGTAGGGGAGTTTTTTCTTTTGGTGTTTTTGAATGAGTATGAATAGATTTTGTGGTGGAAGTGGAAGATGATGTTGTTGGTGATGATGAGGATGATGAAGATGATGAAGAATATGATGAAGATGATGAAGAAGATGATGAGGATGGTGGATATGAAGGAGGCTTTCCTCCATTACCCTTTGAATCCTTCTTTTCATCTTTTTTATCTTTTGAGTTTCCCTCTCCATGTGTAGACTTAGAACTCTCTCCAAACATCCTAGTATTCCTCTCTTCATAGAGGACTCTAACCATGTCAATTAAATCATAGAAATCCTTCTTGAATGCTTCCTCTTTTGAAATACCTTCAGTCTCTCTTGCTCGAGACATGATGGCTTTTGATTCAAGCTTAGCTTCTGGTACTACTTGTACCTCCTCAATATCAGCTGAAGGTAAAAATTGAGGTGCTTTAAGTGTAGCTGGGAATGAAACTTTAGGTGGATATTGTGGCCTTATGGCTCTCCTTCTTCTGGTCATAACCTCAGGACATGCAACCAATAGTTTCCCTTCTCCTCTCTGCAACTTTAACCTTGTAAGCATCACAAATTTACAACCATTAAAACCCTACTTGAACAAAACTCAAGCAAATAAAACAAATAAAATTTGCTTTGATACGAACTTGATTTGTTGTTGAATGTTAGTTTTTTTGTGCTAATTTCAGCTTCATTATTAGATATCAATTTCTCATCATTTGCTTCATGTACATAGGCTTCTTTATGGTGTTTGTGAGTGTAATGGGTAAAATTTTCAAGTTTTATGTCAAATTCATGAGAAACATAGCATGTAGACAAAGTGTTGAACAATGGAAAACAAATATACAAAAAACCATCAAGATGAACACTTAACATAGTGTTTTGATGAAGGAGTTCACCCCTACTGGTCTACATCCACTTGGTCCATATTCCATGGCTTAGGCCTCTGTATTAGCTCAAAATAGAAAAATGTGTTTTTTACAATGCTTTACCTCTCCTAAAACATGCTTCAATGTGCTCAGAACATTCAAATCATCTAGGAATGATTCTTTTTGAGCCAAAATTGGTCGAATTTTGCAAAAGTTATGGTCCCTTCAGTTTTCCCTAGGAAAACTCCACCAAATCTAGAGAAACTCCAGTTATCCCTGCCAAAATTGGAGCAGTGCCAGATCTCTTAGGCCTGCTAAAAACAACGCCAACTGCATGTGGTTATCCTTCCAAAACTTTTAGACATATGGGGCGCACGTGGCCGAGGGCTAGGGCTAACTACCCTCCCCTGCTGGCTAGTACCCTCCACGTTCGATGCTTAACATTTAAATACCCCTTCAACCAAATATATGTTAAGTCGTATGGCCTTGGTACTTGTCTGGGAAAGGTCATGGCTTTGACTCTGCCGGCCTGCCGAATAAGATTTTCCCATTGTGCGCCAACTTGCTAGGCACTTGGGGAGGGAAAGGTAGTGGCCTCTGGGATTGCCACATCACCTTCTGATTGGTCCTCCATCAAGGAATAAAAAACATCCAACACATTAAAATATCGATCAATCATAACGCACCACTTCCCGTGACCTCATTCACTATTGATCAAACATTAACATGCATTGTCACCTGCCACGTCAACAGTACAAACTGCTAACTGGGAAGTGACTGCAATTTTTTTTTGTTGTTGCAAAATTATTTTTTTTTGGCAAAGTGGACAGTAGTATCTATCTTTCTCATACAAGCTCCATTTCGAGTGAAACAACTTGCATTGGGATCGTATCACCGAGATGGACGCAGTCATTAATTTTTGAGCAATTTTGAAAACTTTGACTTTTGATCTAACTATTGATCACCTGATCACCCAGGGAACATGAATATTTCCATTGGCTAATGGATCTATAAGTGAATTGAGAATCACACAAGGTTCATATTTTGCAATGATTTTGTGTTAATGTTTTTATTGAAAAATCCCCATATTCAAATTGTTTGGGCCTTTAAGTCATTTAAACAACACTTTGGGCATATGTTAAGGGTACAAGAGGCTTAACTGATCAACAGTCATGATTATGATTGAGTGTTTATCCCCTAGCACAAAATTCAGGGTCACAACTAGTAAGGGCATGATACAATTATGGATTTGGTGTCTAAAAGGCTAGAAACTAAAATAGATATATCTGTAGGAGGTGTGTTCAAGAATTTCAATGTAAAGATAGTAGCCTTAATTTGTCTCCGATATAAAATCCATGCACAAAGGATCTTGACATTGAGACTTTTGAGGGAAAGGGTTTAAATAAAGGAGTTAGAGCATTTTTGCAGTGTATGATGTTTGGTAGTTTATTCCATATTTGGTAGCCAACCAAAATTGGAAGTGAAATTAAATTGAAAACCAAAACCAGAATTAAAATTGTAGCAAAATACCATAATTAAGTTAAATCAATAACATAACATAGAGAATTCTCCAAAACAACATTCAAGGTGTAAAATTATTTGTTCTCATGAATATCTTAAATTCAACAACAATTGAATGGAAAGACACCATAGAAATAAAATAATTTGTTGTGCTGAAGTAAACTAAAATTTAAGACTAAATTCAATAACTCTAACTATTTACAAGAAATAGAATATGTATGGAGATATGGGAAAGATTGTATTGAAGGCATTGGAATCAAAGGTGTATTGAGATAGGTGATTTTTGTGAGTAGGATAGAGAATTATTTTGAAGAATAAAATTATTCATGATCTAAGTATGAAAGGTATATGAAAGAAGGATATAAAGGGCTGAGCAAGTTGGTGGTTACAAAATAGGGAGTTGGATCTTCCTTTCTTTTGGAGTTGATAAAATAGGGAGATGGATCTTCCCTTTAGTTCAATTTGATAAAATAAAGAGTTGGAGCTTCCTTTAGGTTGAATCCTGAGAAACTAGTGAGTTGGTGCTTGTAACAAGAAATATGGTTGAAGTCTTTAGTAGGTTATAGCTTACAAGTTGATGTAACTGAATTTGGATCTTTAATTTCATCATAATAGAAAAAGGATTGGTGGTTTTCCTAGTTTGGTTTCCATGTTATAGCTTGTGTCCTAATTTATGAGTATGATGTGTTATTGTTTATTATTCTTTCTTATAAGTTTTCTTTACTTTGAGAAATAAATTTCTAAATTTTAATAATTATTCACCCCCCCTCTTGGTATTATCCTCGCTTCTAACATTTTTATATCTCAAACCAAGTACCTTAAATAAATATTAAAGAAGTTTGGTATGGAAACTTGTGCACCCGTGATCACTCCCATGAAAGCAAGATGTAAACTTAGTAAGGAGGGTGAGTCTCTTGAAGTTAATCAGACCATGTCCAACTCCATGATTGGTAGCCTTCTTTACTTAACAACATCAAGACTAGATATCATGCACACATTAGGTCTAGTGGGAATACTTCAATCAATCCCAAAATAAACTCTTGTGGATACAGTTAAAATGATATTTAGGTATCTACAAATAACCATTGATTATGGCATGTGGTATACAAGGGGCATAAATATTACTCTTATATATTATAAAAATGTAAATTACACGAGAAATGTTGATGATAAGAAGAGTACTAGTGGGATGGCCTTCTCTTTAGCTAGGTTTCTTGTCTCCTGGCTCAACAAGTAGCAAACTTAATATGTTGCAACGACATATGCTATACTCAATTATTATGGATGAAGTAGAATCATAATGATCTGCAAAAAATAATTGATCAACATTTTCCCATGATTTGTGACAATACAAGTGTTATCAATATCTCTAAAAACCTTGTTATGAATTCTAAAACAAATAACATTCCTAACAAATACCATTTTCATCTAAAAAAAGATACTAATAAAATTTTTCATATTGGAATATATTCCAACTAAAGAAAAAATTTAAAAAATATTTAGCAACTTGTACCTAGAGAAATATTTGAATACCTTAGACATAGTATTGACATAATTTCCTCCTCAAAAGGGGGAGTCGTCAACTCATTTCAACAAAGAAGTATGTTTCTGACATTGGGAGTTCAAGGAAAGAGTATGCATCAACATAGGGGGAATATATTCCCTTTCTCATTCATTTCAAAGGGCAAGAATATATAAAAATTACGAAAAGAAAAATCTACATGTGGATAGGGGGAGTGAAGCCCAAGATCATCAATGACTACTAGCATATTTATGGTATTTTTGTCATCACTACTAAAGGTGAATATTGTTGGAATTGTTATCATTAAAGTCAAGTATATGTGTTGATTTAAAGTGATGTCAAGTTCAAGGCGAGCTTGTTGAGCACTCATAATTGAAGTGAAGGTTTTAGTTCATAATTGCAACTATTTGGATACCTTAACTTTGTAGGAATTTTACCTCTAGTTATTCTAATCAAATGAGGATGCAAATAATTTGGATAGATAGTCCCTCCAAAGGTATTTCCAACCATATATCGAATTTAATCAAAACCCCAATGGAAGATGAGAAACTTTGCGCTTAAGTGAAGAAATTTCATCAAGGTCTCTAGCCATTTAGATATTAGAGTGCCTAATATATCTAAGCTATGTAATGGATATATGCCTCTCTCACAGTATTGGGCATATGAGAATCTTGGGATGTACCAAGACAATCACCTAAGAAAGGACATATACTAAATTTATTAGTCTAAGCCTATAGGTGGACACCAAATAGGTGGCAAAGAAATGATGTGTGTTCTGTGGAATTTATGACTACATGAAAAAGTTTCTTCCCTAGACCTAGTGAACTAGCCTAGAACAATAGAAATCAAAGAATATAAAGTTCCCTTTAGAGAAATTGAAGAATGGAAAGAGGCTTACCTGGGATCCATCACAAGCTCTTCTCTCATATTAGCTTGTAAACAACAATCATAGCTCAGATTTCTACAATTAGAACCTGCACATACAATCAACAAAAGGCAAAGATCTATGACATTTATGTAGCATTATCTAGTCTCTCTATTCAATGGATCAACAAAGAATTGAAATATATGAATGTAAACATAAGATAACACATGTAGGAAAAAAATAGACTCTTTGTATTAAACATTATAGAAGGGAGTTTACAATCAAGTATAGTAGGTGATCTTATAGAGATATCCCCAAGTCACTAGCACAAAATGACTGATTAATTACTAAAAGAACAACTAAAATTTTCATATAAACCACCATTTTTCAAACGGTGACCAATAGTAGCTAATTTACAATATCTTATAACGTGACCAACTTTTAGTCATTTTTAGCTAAGTCATTAATTGGTTGTCTCAATTTTATCATCTACTAGTATATTTAGTCATTAATTCAATCATTAATTTAGTCATTTATTTAGTCATTAATTGCTGCAATTAATGACCAAATATACCACAAAATATACTACTATATGATTACCCAAGAAGACCAAAAAAATATGACCAAAATGTTGGTCGTGTTATAAGATACTGGAATTAGCTACTAATAGTCATATATATGCAAAATTTAGTCATCCTTTGAAACTAATTAATGACCAAAAAAATATGACCAAAATGTTGGTCGTGTTATAAGATACTGTAAATTAGCTACTAATAGTCATATATATGCAAATTTTAGTCATCCTTTGAAACTAATTAATGACCAAAAAAATATGACTAAATTTTAGTCGAGTTATAAGATACTATAAATCAGCTACTAATAGTCGTATATATGCAAAATATAGTCATCCTTTGTAATCAAAAAATTATTATTTGCAGTAATCATTCATCTATTTTTGTTAAAACGACTAATTTAGTAGTTTCTATTCATTTAATTTAATTTCATTCATAATCATTATAAATGACTAATTTAGTCATATATTTATTTTATTTGTGTTCACCATTAATCAATATAAACTACTAATTTAGTAGTTTTAAATTGATTTTACGTGTTCATTATTAATAAACATAAATTAATTAGTATGATTTAGCGACTAAAAAGAAAAAATTGTCATACAATGTGTATGTTCATCTAATATGATAGCACAAAGTTACATATGTTAATTACAAGACTAAATAATATAAAGTGTAAATGAAAATAATTTCAACCACACATTTTATTATATAAAATGTTGAGTATTACAATAAGAGTTTCCAACTTAATATTGGTTGGACTACAATTTAGACATGAAATATTGTTTCATCATTTCAAAACATTATCACTATGTTGCCAAGGCATTGCAAGTGAATTAACCAACTCTGAAGACTTGACCATCAATTTGTATGTATGTATATTCTTATGCAAGATATTTCTTTAAGGGTATCACTATACTGGTTCTCTTCTCTCTCTCTCATTTTTCAGTTTTTACTCTAGTGTTATTGTTCTCCTCTTTCTTCAATTCCTGCTTCTTACCATCAATATTGAGTTCCTCTCCTAAAAATGTAAGATGATACAATGTGAAGTATAAGACATAAAAGACGATGAATACTTGAAGATAAACTAAAGTATACTATAAAATATTTATACAACATATACCTCAACATCAGCAATGTCAATGTCATTTTCCCCCATAAAAGCATAAAAAGCAGCCAAGTTTTCTTCAATTGGGGATAGTGGTCATAATGTGGCCAAAAGACCTGTATAAACAAAATAAAACATCACCATAGAAGAGAACACCTTAGAAGCTTAGTTTAATATTCAACCTTCAGACAAATATTAGGCACAATCATGCCAGCTAAGTTACATGCTAAAAAACTCAAGTTGTAGATACTTTGTTAAAATAAATAATTTGAGGTGTGATGTACGCTTGTCATTTTATTCGCAATAGAATTTCATTTTCTAACACATGAAATTGGTTAAGTAATAGACAAGCTGTGCTGAAATAACAACATGAAGGAAAACTTTTTTAATAGCCATGAAACTATTTTAACACAAAACAACTAAAAGAATTTCAATTAATATCCTATAATACTAAAATTATCTTGAATATTTGGATGTTTTTTAAATGGACATGATACCAAGTACTTTCAATTTCATAGTTAAATGACAAATCAAAATCAAAGAAAGATTCAAAATACAATCAAGCAAAAAAGAGAGGATATCATGGAATGCACATTGCAATTATAAGAAATTTGTTTACGTGTCCACCAGTGTCTTGTCTAGCATTCCTAAAACATTTGCTTGGCTATAATAACCATGAGGTGAAAAATCACAACATTAAAAACCATAGGAATTCCTGCTAGAAACTTCTCCAAATTCTATGGCTCATGTGCCAAAAGGATCTCCAACAACAAATGAATCATATTTGAGACATGCTTTGCATTGTCTTCCCATCCTTTTTTCAATCCCATTTCCGGTAACCAGCCCAATGCCATTTCCTATAACCTTCCCACACTATAGTCAAGTAGAAATCATACAAATGAATTTACATTTTTTTAATCTTTTATATCTATAAAATTTTAATCAGGGTTGTTTTAGGAACATATTAATTCATATTTAAATCCTTCATGTCATGAGAAGGTGTCAATCAAGTAGGACATCTGAAAAAACAACCTTAATGAGGTCTTCAAACAATTCATACAATATAAACATTTTTCTTACTATGATATATTGGGAAGAAAAAATAACATATCTGCAAAAGAAATATCCATATATTACTTATGTTCAAACTTTGAATATGGTGTATTTGTAGGCAGATTTTTAAGATGTTTTGTCTTTACCAAAGTAGATTGTAGCTTGGTTAAACTCTATATCCTTTCATTCAATATCAGTTTCTGCAAGATAAATGTCACACATTATTCTTTTACATTTCTCAACATGCTACAAATTATCAATTAAAGGTCATATAAAACCATGAGAAAACCCTTTTTCTAACCAAAACAAACAAATAAATAGTGCCTCTAATAAAACTTCACACCTCAGAAATTACTATGCCATGTGCATGGGCTAAAGCTGAGATTATTTGAACCATATTTAGGCCATAATTAATGGGGTATTTGTATTTTTATCATGATTTCAGTTTTTTCTTAAAAGCAATATATAAATCCAGGGTATTAGCAGTGAAATTCAAGTATAATTAAAAAAAATAAGGTCATTGCAAGGTAGTGGAGACAAAAACATCTTCATAATTAGGCTTCTCTATTTTAGTTTGATTTGAATTGAGTTTGTATTTGAATATATAATTTTATCTAAAGAATTGAAATAGAAAAATGAGAATCGAAATGGCCCAGACAATCCCAAACCTTCCTTTCCTGGCTATCCATACCTATCTCCTAGCCTTGTTAAAACAATGTGCTTTAAATTATTCAAAGAGTAGAGTGAATTTGCTACAAAAAAAAGTGTGGTCATCATGATATTAATTATAAGCTCCATAAAGAATGTTGTCAATTAGGTTTATCTCTGGTGGTTGTGAGGAATGATTGTTATCCTTCCCACCCAGTTTCATTTTCCATAAGAAACATGTTGAGCTCATGACAAGCATATTATAAAATGATAGCACATTTCCAATGAAATTGACCTCTCTGGAAGGTGAAATCTCTGAGGAGAATTGACTCCTGTCACATTTGAGGTATGGAATGTGATTGTAATTAATAAGACCAAAAAGAAAATTGATGATCTCATAGTTCATAAATAAACTGGAAATGCCATTCCTTTTATATCCAATTCTTTGAAAATAGCTTTCTTACCAATTTCATCCATTTGAAAGGCATCAGAAAGCTTGTCACATTTAGTTTTGAACCGTGCTTCAATCTCACGAACCAGTGACATTTGGTAGCTAGTACTATCTTGAAAGAAAATAATTAATATTCAAAAGAGTAAATAATGACCCTATGAGACACAAGTGCTTCAATAATTTTGTAGGATATTTTATTCAAATAAATTATATAGAAGCTCTTTGTTGTTTATCAATCTTTCCTAATGTAGAAAATGTGATTACAACTATTCATAAATTTTATTTTCCACCTTGGCCCCTCCTTTCTAGGAAAATCTAGTTCCCATAACTTCATTAAAGTTTGAGATTAAGAGCTTAAATTTCTTTGAGGAGGTTATCATCAAAAGGGTAGACTAAAAAAAATTTGAGTGATGCCATTGGATATGGAACTAATCAGAAATCATAGATTACACCCCTACCCCATCCTTTCCAGTAAAAATCTAGTTTACTATAACTCCATCAAAATTTGGACTTAATAGCATAAATTTCTTTAATCAGGCTATCATTGGAAGTATAGACTAGAAAATTTTGGGTCATTCCACTGCCTATGGATGAATCAACACTATGATGAATATCATAATGTAGGAGACATTTCAAAATATATGAAAACAAGGAAATTTGTCAATTACTAAGTTATTCAAGGTGTAATTTTCAATCATCAAGCACCCTAACTAGCTCCAATAGGTTTAGGTTGTATACCATTTATGAAATGCAAGGAAGTACCTAGTGGTTTTCCTATGAGATCTTACCTGGAAAAAAGAAAGAATGTGAATCTATAAACTAAAAATATTTAGATGCAAAGAGCGCAAGACACTACATGTGGCTATGATTTCCACACCAGTGATCAAGTGCCAAACCAAGATTTTTTGGTCTCCACAATGGCATCTCCAATAGATTCAAGTTTTGAACATGAAATAATTTGTTATCCTAGCCCTCATAATGAGGTCTCATCATATGGAACTCGTCATATATGGTGAGCTCCAATATTTCAGCAATAATTCTGCAACTCCTAGGGCTCCCTTCTTTAGTTTTATCAACCCGGTAGTTTGTAACAAACTTGGAAGCGATGGTGTTGTATGCACAAGTACTTGCTCTTACTGCAGGTTGTCACTTGATCAGCTGGCACAAGTTTTCTAGGAGATTAAGCCAACTTCTATGAGTTCTCAGAAGAAGCTTTTATTGTGATGGCAGAAGACTAATTCTACAGGGTCTATTATACTTGTAGAAAGAGAATGAAAACTAAAATGGAACTCAAAACCTAGCAAACCCTAACAAACCCTAATAGTGCAAGAAAAGAGATGGAAACTATTGAAATGGGTGCCATTAATTACTCAAAAGGTAAATTGCATTTATTCAAGCTACTTTTGAAGAGAAATGGAAAGAAATCATCTTTTTGCAATTTTGAGTATTTTTATGTGGATTTATTATGCTTGTGATTTGACTAATTGTGACTGTGCAGTGGTTTGGTGGCAAAGGAAAATGGAGTTTCCTTTTGCAGATGATAAGGAAAGTGTGGAGGGGTCCTAAGAAGTCCCTAGTACCCTTCCAGAGACTTCCATTGTGATCAGACTTCGAAAAATTGCTTGCATGAACTTTTATAGGAGGCTGCAGGGGATCTACAAGAAGTTCTACGAGAGGAGGCTGAAAGTTGTTTCTGGAGGTTTGAAGGTGGAAAAATGGTGGGAAAATGGAAATGAATGCTAGATGAAGGTTTTGGAGGGTCTAGGACCCTATTAATGAAGATCAAGAATGAAGGAGACGGTTGAATTTGCTCAAAGGGGAAGAAAGCAACTTTGCACAAAAACGGAGAAATTAGGGCAGTTTGGCGAAATGTGGTGATGAGTGAAGGAATCTATGAAAGATGAGCTAGTAAAAGTTGTGCTATGGAGGGATGACAAGCTGGAATGTTTTTCGAGTGAGTTGCACACCTGCTTCTTAAAACTGACCCAAGAAAGAATAAAAAAACAGAGTTTGTCTAATTTGACCTAAAATATGACCTAAAAATAGAAAAGTGTTGGACAGAACTTTATGAACAAGAAAATATGTGGGAAAGCCATGGTAAATGAAAAAGAAATGGTCTAAGCATGTGAATCCAAGCAAATATCAGCTTCTCCAACTCAAAACATCACACTAGCGAATGCGTGGAAGGCAAAAAAAGTGTGTTTTTGGTGGCAGCAGTAGTGCCTTATCCTTAATTCATGGTCCCAAGGAGGGAGAAAGGGGATCAAGACCTGCTGGTAGCCTTTTTGGATCTTTCTCTATTACCACAACAAACTATTTAAGCAACTTGAAGTATGAACAATTAATTTAACCATCAAAAGCAACCTATTTTACAAAAGCAAGATTTAACCTAAACAACAAAAATCATCTTATGAATGCAAGAAAAAACATAAAAATATACAAAGGAGGTTCTGGGTAGCTTGGGTTGGGCCCTAAACCAAGAGCTTCAGCCCTCTAGAAAAAATCAGTGCTGGTCCAAAGCTAGATTCATCTTCATTGATCAAAAAAATAATAGTTACATCACAAAATTGTCTGCAAAAAGTGCTCGGAAATGAGTTGAGTACAAGACTGCAAAAAAGTGAAAAAATAGACTATGAAATGGCTAAACTACTGAGGCCTGAAGCCTTCTTATTTATACAAGTGAGGACCCTTAACAGCCCCCCTAAACTTAAGGAACTTGGCTGCCTAAAACTGGAGATAACAACAGCCCCACTTGAGTTGCTCGACTGCCCCTTGGAATCATTGATGTGGTGGCCTTTGAACTCCGAGCTACTGGTGTAGAACTTGAGGAAGGGGTCATTAATGTAGGATACACCCCTTCTATAAGTCCACATCCTTGTTTCCTCAAGTTTGTCTACTAATCTTCTCATAAATGCCTGGTCATTGTCCAACAATTGTCCAAAAATCTGCAATAAACACTCATTAGACTATGTGGCAAAGTGACTATCTCCATTCACTCAATTGACATACATATATTTAAAAACATGCACAAAACTATGGAGAACGGTGGATTAAGTGGAAATAATAAGCAAAATCAGCCCATATAGTTACCCATTTCTGGGACTCATCACTAGACATAATAATGATTGCTTTGTGAGGAAACTTTTAGAAGTCTCGGAAGTTAAAATCTTCAATCCATCCCTAAGGCAACCATAATGCAAAAGGCCTCTCTCTTTACAAAGGAAAACATGATAAGTAAATTTATAGCATAATTGCCAAGCTATGGATTTCTTGAGCTCTCAAGAAGAATATCAACTTCCAAAAATTACGGGTCAATAAATTTCTCCCCTTATGGCCAAAATTATATAGCCTCTTTATTAGAGGAAGACAAATATTTGATCTCTCATAACAACCATGTTGAAAATTATCTAAGCGACACCACCTAGAGGCAATACTATACCCATTTCCACTGCAATCGTAGTAAAAGATACCATAGCTTTCAAACGTTGCCCAATTATTATAACCTTCCCAAGGCCTAGTTTAAAAGAAAGATTATATGAACCTGAAAGAAACTGCATAGATCTAACACTACACCTCCAAAGATATCCATTAGATAGAACCATCAAAGAAACATGATTATCTCTAATGACCTAATTTTTCTCACAGGTTCGGGCTTTGGAGATGACTTAACATCATCAACATATTTAATTTCATGACAAATTTCTAGCGGTGAGAAAGAATTTCCTTCAAAGAGATTGGCATTCTTAATGATTCGTACACACTAAAGTAAGCATAGATGATTTTTCCCATTTCCACTTAATTCCAAATAAGCTAGCAATTGTTTTCTAGACTTTTTCAATGAAGGAGAAATCCATCAAAATGTGCCATGCAGATTTAACAGTGCCTTCCACCACCGATAGGCTTCTCCTTGTTAATCTAAAAAACATGTTGAATACTTAGTGTTGGTTGTGTAGTCTCCATTAGCAGGAATTTTGGACCATATCAATGTATCCTTTTTCAAAATCAACCTTATAAAACTACTCTAAAATTATTGAATGAAGAGATTCCATTGGTCAGCTTTATGTCCATCTAAACCTATAAATCCCTCATTATTCCCACATTACTGCCATAATTAATTGTGACCTAGAACTGTTAGTAGCTACATCTTCTAATATTATAATATATTGTTACAACTTTCCTCATAAACTAAATCAAATATTCTGACAATTTGTGTTCGCCATTACATCCCACCCAAGGCTCTATACTCAAATAAAATATTTCTCCCATTTTCAACTTTCCAACATAACCAATTCTCTGCAATGGGGAATTCCAAGACTAGTACTCTCCAAATGATATAAGCATTACATAGGTTTTATTGGAAAGTTTATCCAATCTTCTATGGAAAGAGAAAAGATGTATTTTGTATGCATTACTTACTGCTCAAGCCATTCTAGTTTGTTCATCCTCCATAGGCTATTTGTTGCAAGGGATTTTGCCTCTTTCTCGTCCATCCTTCCTATCACTTCTCATTTAAACCTATGATCACAAACACACACATAGAGTTTAAACAATAACTTCTGTTAGTTTTCAGGAAATTTTGATATATAATGCAAAAATAGATGACTGAATGCCATCTTACTTAGAAATTTATACCACCAACATTATTATGTACTTGAAGAACTCCAAATGCATCAGAACATAAGACATATGGTAATAGAGAGCATCCAAGCATTCCCATTAGGTTATTTGTTCATATCTTGATGTGGTCTTCCAGGTCCGTTACCTTATTCATCTCCTATTGTGGTATCACAGTGCTACTTCCATGAGAATATTCTTAATCAAAGATGATGCTCTGAGGGGTTTCAATTAAAATAGACTCATCCCTTGCAGAAATTGTGTTTGAAATTCAGAAGACACGATATTATTATTCACTTATCCTCTTATCTATGCAATTTTCAAAGCATAGAATATGGTGAATTCTTCACATAGACACTGTTCTAGCTACTACTCCACATCACCCCCCAACCCACCTGGCAGCAAGTTTATTTGGCAAGAGAATTCCACCCGATGTGGAAAAATTAATATCATTGGAAGAAAATTGGGTGATGATTGTAGTCTACTATACTTTTCCCTTGAGGAAACAAGGTTCACCTTTCACTATAAACTATGTTGAATTGCCACTATGTTTCTTTTATTAGTGGATCTAGATGGGAAAGTAGTTTACTTATTTTAGGGATAGGTTCTTACAATTGAATAATAAATATGACCTCAGAGAGAGTAATATTCAATGAGAATTACACATCGGGAAGCAATAGGAGGGAAATGTTGATCCAACCACGACACATGATCCTCTTCCCCATCCATATTTTTTATTTTATCTATCTAAAGGCCACTGCTTGATGGTTGTTGTTAGTTGATAATTGTAACACAACTGAAAGGATTTTGCGTCATGGACATACCCTGTCATATTTTTCCCACTTAATGAAACAATATACTAAAGATTATATACCAAATGGCCTCTATCTTCCATTTTCACATTGTCCAACTAAGCATGTTAGTTAATTGTTCACATCCATTGGTTCCTCCAATAGAATAATATATACAAGCTCGGAACAAAGGAATATTCAACAAGACTAATGCTTGAGGAGGGATAAGGTGGTGATTTATATATAAATTTTTCAATCAACCCTTTAGTGTGCACTCTTTAATAGATAGTTACCCTCACAATATAAATCCACAGGGACAAGTTCTCTATGAAATTTTCTGCCATCAAAATGGTGTTGAACCTCCATCTAGGAAGACTTAGGTATGGCTAAATGGATTTTAGGGAAATGTTGATCACAACTGGGGAAATTCATATAATGCACCTTAACAGATGGAACAATAGGAAGAGTAGAATTGGTTATGGATGTCTCTTCTTTAGTTTTCCCATCTCTTATCATGGTCATGGCATGATGTAATCATGGGAAAATTTTATTTTTATCCTCATAGAGTTGTGTTCTCCCTCTAATGTTCTTAGTAAGGGGTGTAAGCACCCACTATGTCTCTCCCATCTACTAAGATTACCCAATCAATTCATGGAACTGGAAGGATAAATTTCTGCCTCTACAACCATTCAATCCTTATAAATCATTTACCCAGATATAATTCCTTCATTCGTTGGTAAATAAGCCTCCCAATTTTATTTTATTTTTAACTTACATCATTCTAAACCTTCAAAGGGTTATAAAAGAACCATAATCCTCATTGTCCACACATAGATTTTTCTTACTGAGACACTTTAAAGGGTGGATACAATTGGTAGAGAAGCCCACACATAATTAATCTGATTTTTGTTAATCTTTTGGAAAAGGATAAGACCCTAGAAGATAGCAACAGGTTCAACAATTTTTTTTTTTGTCCTTTATCATCCTCAAGATAAATTATGGATGGAATTTCTAGATAGGTTGAAATTGGTACACCTGCCACCTATAGGTCCTATGTTCCCCTTGGACATTCCATGAAAAATAAGTTCCTGAAGGGTATGGATAAAATGACTGCTAGGAAGGACATGAGAGATACAAACTTGTGGGGCTTTGGATCCAATCCCTCATTTGCAAGCTTCAGATTCCACAGACCCATATTTCCCCATTAAAAATTGGGTTGTTTGGAGCCAATCTCGCATTTAGAGGCTCCAGATTCCACAAACCTGTCTTTCCCCATTAAAAATTTGATTTTAACACATTTCTCTAGAGGGAGATGGAATACCCCAAGCCCTGGGGCCTTGGAGCCAATCATTCATCTGAAGTATTCAGAGAACACATACCTATCTATTCCTTTTAAAATTATATTTTAACAACTTGCTCAAAAGGGAAATTGTTTGGGCTATGATTTTGTTAACTGGTTCCATGTCATCAAAAGTTAGTTTATTTCTAGCTTGTTAGCTTTTCTTTCAAGTAAAACTAATCAACTATAATTCCAGGCCCATAAGAGAGTACTCTATTTCATGGTTTCCCTTACCTCACGCATTTCTGGATCCTCAAGAATTGTTCCCTGGGCTTTGAAAGTTAATGGAGAATTTTAAAAAATGGCTAGAGTATTCATCATCAAATCCACACTTAAAAATTTCCATGTAATTACATGTAAGATTCAAGAAGAATGGAGCTTAAGTACATGAGACTTTTAAGATGGATATGAGGTTAATAGGGATCTACGCTAGTGTAGAAAAATCAAATTCCTCTATTGGGTTACCCTCTTTTTCATTTCAAAGATTTAACAGAACCCTCATTGTCTTAATTTGTGCATGGTATTTTCTCTAGGCATTATTTGCCTTTCTTCTAACTGACTTTGTTGGGTGTGGAGCCTAATTATCTTTTGTATTCAAAGGTATTGCTGCATTGGACCCTAGTTCGAAATGGGGCAGCAACACTGCCTGTAAAATATTCTCTACAGGGGGGGTCCAGAGGGGGAAGTTGTGACCTTTGGGGAGCCTCCCCCTAGTGGGGGGTTTCGTGGGCAGCGCCCCTGAAGCTAAGAATAGATGTAAAATTGCCTTGTAAAAGTATAGTAATTTCTAGTCAATCTTGGTCATTCATTAGGTGGAAATCTGACGGTAGAAGTTATGTTTAATTTAGGGTTTTTTTCCCTAGAAGGAAACCCCTCACTATATATGGGGAAATTGTATTGCATCTATGTAGATTTGTATTCTGAGTGAGAAAGAGAGAGGAGATTGAGAGCGAAGAGGGTGTTACAACAAATGTGTTGTAGGTTGTATCTCTTCAGTTTGCTGGATATTTTAAAAGGAAGGACTGGTTGTTTCTCCATGGACATAGCCCAAACGGGTGAACCACGTATATCTGTGTCTCTCTTGTTTTATGCATTTTTTGTGTTTATATTTCTGCAATATTTTATGTGTTCCATTGCTCTATAATGTATAATTTTCTAACAACTGGTATTAGAGCCAAAGGTCTATTTTGCTGATAAACTCGCAAGAGAGAAGTGTTCCTGGTTCTAGTGGGAGCAATGGCAGAAGATGGTAGGTTTAGGGTTGAAAAATTCAATGGCCAAAACTACCAGTTGTGGAAGATGCAGATGGAAGATTATCTGTATGAGAGAGATATGTACCTACCATTGAGCAGAAAGATAAAGAAGCCGATGAGTATGACAGATACAGAATGGGATATTCTCGATAGAAAGGCACTTGGAACAATATGACTATGCCTAGCAGCGTCAGTAGCGTTTAATATTTCAAAGGAAATGACAACAGAGGGTTTAATGTTGGCATTGGCTAAACTAAACCCTCGACCTCAAATATAAACCACAAATGTCTTAAATCCAAAATCTCAAATAAGGTATTTCTTATGAAGCGTTTATTTAATATGAAGATGTCAGAAGGTGGATCTGTTGCATACCATTTAAATGATTATAATACAGTTTCAAGTCAGCTATGTTCTGTAGGGGTACATTTTGATGATGAAGTTAGGGCTTTGATATTTTTGTGCTCACTGCCAAAAAGTTGGAATGGCTTAGTTATGGCCATTAGTAACTCTGTCTCTGGATCTAGTACTTTAAAGTTTGATGATGTTGTCAGTGCAAACCTTAGTGAGGAAATGTGATAGAAAAGCTCTCGTGAGACATCAGGAAATGCTTTGAATGCAGAGACTAGGGGAAGAAAAATGGAAGGAGGAAAGAGCTCAGGATATTGGAGTAAGTCAAGAAAAGGCAAATCCAAGTCCAGATTGGGGATAGTGCGCTGGAAATGCGAGAAGAAAGGACACTTGAAGAAAGACTGCAAGTCTCACAAGGGAAAGGAAGGAGACGTGCAACAAGAAACTAGTCATGAAGTGAATGTAATAGGTGATGTGTTGCAAGATGCTTTGATTCTTTCATTAGAAAATATTATTGATGCCTGGGTGGTAGATTCAGGGACCTCATTGCATGCCACATCTGATAGGAAACATTTTCATGATTGTGTTCAAGGAGATTTTGGACACGTTTGATTGGGTGATGATAAACCTTGTAAAATTGTTTGAATGGGTACAATTTTCATAAAACAGAAAAATCGAAATTAGTGGCTATTGAAGGAGGTAAGGCATGTTCCAGATCTGAAGAAAAATATGATTTCAACAGGTCAGTTGGGAAGTGAAGGTTTCGTAATTACTTTCACAAATAAAACTTGGAAGGTCACAAAAGGATCCCTAGTAATAGCAAAAGGAGAAAAGGTTGGTACATTGTATTTATGCAATGGTATTTCTATTTTTGTTAATGCTTTAACCTCTACAGGAGAAGATACGACATTGTGGCATCATAGGATCGGGTAGATGAGTGAGAAGGGGATGTAGATTCTTCACTCAAGAAATTTGTTGCTAGTTTTGAAGCATGTTGATTTAGATTTTTGTGAAAATTATGTTTATGGGAAATAGAAGAGAGCTAGATTCCTTAGATTTGGGAAAGAAAAGAAGAGCGAAAATTAGAGCTTATGCATACAGATGTATGGGGACCTGCTCGGGTATCATCTCTTGGTGGCTCTCATTATTATGTTACTTTTATTGATGATGCAACCCAAAAAACCCAGATTTATTGTATTCGAAATAAATCTAATGTATTTGATGCTTTCAAGAAATGGAAAGCTTTGGTTGAAAATGAGAAAGGAAAAAGGTTGAAGTGTCTCAGATCAGATAGTGGTGGTGAATATTGCAGCAAAGAGTTTGATAGGCACTGTTCAGAGAATGGAATTAACAGAGAGAATATAGTTCCAGGAACACCACAAGAAAATGGTGTGTCAGAAAAGATGAACATGACAATCATGGAGCGTGCAAGGTGCATGAGATTGCATGCAGGATTGCCTTTACAATTTTTGGCATATGCTGTAGACAATGTTGTTTATCTAATAAACAGAGGGCCTTCAAGTTCCTTGGATGGTGGTACTCCAGAGGAGGCATGGACAGGTAAAAAGTTAAACTACTCATTTTTAAAGACTTTTGGTTGTGAATCTTTTGTCCACATTAATAAAGAAAATAGAACAAAGCTTGAGGCAAAATCAAAAGAAATGTACCTTTATTGGATATGGTGTTAATGATTTTGGTTATCGCTTATATGATTATGAAAATCACAAAATCATTAGGAGAAGAGATGTAATATTCAATGAAAAAGTCTTGTATAAGAATCAGTTGCAGGAAAAGAAATAGGAAAAAGAAAACAAGGAAAACACAGTTCTTGATGAAATCACTGAAAAAGTAAAGGTGCCTAAAAATAATAATAATCAACAACCACAACAACAGCAACAGGCACCCCAAACACTTGAAAGTGGTGTTATAAGATTTACCAAGATAAGTAGACCCCCCGAACGATACTCTCCTTCATTATATTATTTATTGTTGACTGATTCTGGTGAACCCGAATGTTATGAAGAAGCAATGCAGGTTGAAAGCAGGAAGAAGTGGGAGGTAGCCATGGAAGAAGAGATGGACTCCTTAATGCATAACAAGACTTGGGATTTAGTCAGGTTGCCTGCAGGAAAAACTACATTGAAGAATAAATGGTACAGGTTGAAGGAAGAAGATGGAGGAAAACAGAGGTACAAAGCTAGACTTGTGGTGAAGGGGTTTGCATAGAAGAAAGGTATTGATTTTGATGAAATATTTTCTCCTGTTGTTAAAATGACTTCAATCGGAACTATTTTGAGTCTCGTAGTAGCTGAAGATTTGCATTTTGAGCAGTTAGATGTAAAGACAACCTTTCTCCATGGGGATTTGGAGGAAGAGATATATATGCAGCAACCACAAGGATATGAAGTGAAAGGGAAGGAGAAATTTGTGTGCAAGTTGAAGAAGAGATTGTATGGCTTAAAACAGGCTCCAAGGCAGTGGTATCTAAAATTTGACAAGTTTATGTCTGAACAGGGTTATACTAGATGTCACTCTGATCATTGTGTTTATCTGAAAAAGCAAAATGATGGCAGCTATATTATATTGTTATTGTATGTAGATGACATGCTTGTTGCAGGATCTAACATGCATGAAATAAATGTGCTCAAAAGAAAATTGGCAAATTCATTTGCAATGAAGGATTTGGGAGCTGCAAAACAAATCCTTGGTATGAGAATAACTAGAGACAGGAAAAATCGTAAATTAACATTGTCTCAGAATGATTACATACAAAAGGTGTTGAAAAGATTTAACATGCACAATGCAAAACCAGTTAGTACACCTTTTGCTAGCCATTTCAAACTTAGCAAGGAAATGTGCCCAAAGACCCAAGAAGACATGGATTATATGTCTAAAGTTCCATATGCATCAGCAGTTGGAAGCTTAATGTATGCAATGGTCTGCACAAGGCCTGATATTGCACATGCAGTGGGAGTTGTAAGCAGGTACATGAACAATCCATGAAAGGAACATTGGATGGCAGTGAAATGGTTTCTCAGATATTTGAAAGGTACCACAGATCAAGCATTATGCTTTGGTGGTTCAAACATTTCTCTACAGGGATATGTTGATGCAGATATGGCAGGGGACAGAGATAACAGGATGAGCACTACAGGATATATTTACTGTAGGTGGAACAGCTGTCAGTTGGGTTTCAAAAATCCAAAGTGTTGTTGCACTTTCAACAACAGAAGCAGAGTATGTCGCTGCTAGAGAGGCTAGTAAAGAAATGACTTGGTTACAAAGGTTTATGGGTGAATTGGGTAAGAATCATGATATGGGCACGTTATACAGTGATAGCAAAAGTGCCATTCATCTTGCAAAGAACTCAACATTTCATTCCAGGACTAAACACATACAGCTCAAGTACCATTTCATATGATCAGTGTTGGAAGATGGAGAGTTGAAGCTGGAAAAGATACACAATAGCCAAAATCCTACAGATATTCTAACAAAAGTTGTAACCAGGGAGAAATTGAGAATATGCTCAGTTTCAATTGGTATTCAAGGATAACGATGAAGATAAGAAACAACCAGGTCCAAAGAGGCGTCATTGTCCAGCAAATGAAGCAGTGGTGGAGTTGCTACAATCATTCTCCAAGTGGGAGATTGTTGAATGTGGAGCATGATTGTTCAGAGGTCTTTGTTTTCAGCTGGATGTATACCCCAGGAAGTTTGTACACCCCTCCACGTGGGGGGGTCTGCCCCCGAAGCTAAAAACAAATGTAAAATTGCCTTGTAAAAGTATAGTAGTTTCTAGTCAAGCTGGGTCATTCATTAGGCAAATGATCTGATGGTCGAACATATGTTTAGTTTAGGGTTTTTTTTCCCTAGAAGGCAACCCCTCTCTTTGTATGAGGGCATTGTATTGAGTCTGTGTAATATATGTGTATTCTCCGAGCGAGAAGTAGAGAGGTGAGACTATGAGAGAAAACAGAGGATATTATAGCGGATCTGTTGTAGGTTGTGTCTCTTCATTTTGCTGGATAATAGAAAGGAAGGACTGGCTATTTGGGGTGGATGTAGCCCAAACTGGGTGAACCACGTATATCTGTGTCTCTCTTGTTTTATACGTTTTCTATGTTTATATTTCTGCAATATTTTATGTTTTCCACTGCTCTGTAATATATAATTTTCTAACATGGTGGCATTGAATGGCCTTCCATACTTAGAATTAGTTCCATGGAGGAAGGGATGAGAGGATAGGATGCACCTTAACTCATTCCTCATCCATTTTTGAGCTCATAGGAGTTGATAAGTAGGGGAACCTTCTTGATGACTCCAAAACATAATTATATTCCCCAAACCCACTTCACTCATTCTCTCCCAACGCAGGTGAAAGGAAGCCTAAGTGCTATGCAGAGCACCCTGGCAGTGGACTCAACTGCTCTGCAGCACACCCTTACAAGGGCTTACCTGTGTTGGTCCCTCTAGAGGCTATTTCTGGATGTCTTCAAGTCATGAAACTATTGGGAAGGAGGCATTCAAAGGGGTGACTTGTTTAGGGCATGAAGAAACTGAAATTTAGGTTTAATGAGCCCTAAAATACTGATCTGGATGTTGGGATTTGATGTGCCCAAATGGATCTATAACAGCTACCCCCTAAAGCATGAAGTCGGAAAAATGCCAATGTTGAATGAAATACTTTACGATGTGATGAGGAGGTATCGAAGTGGAAGGTGACATGCATCAATTACAATACATATATCATGATATTTGATTTTACATGAATTGTTGAGGGAAGGCATACCCATGCTTAGCTTATAAACTTTCATTACATGTACATAAACAATCGTCTATAGATATTGACCCATGATCGGAATGACCATCAATGTAAATCCATTGTACATATGATTTAGTACTCCTGAAATCGCAGCCCATATGGATGAAACTAGATCCAGGGTCTTCTATATCGTTCAATCATTCGCTTAAGTACGAGTCTAACCATGTGAATATGTGATCTAAAGTCGAACATGGGAAGACACCATATGATTACCAGCCAATGATGTAAGATGTTAACAGATGCGATAGAAATCACCGACAATGATAATGATCCTCAAGGTACTGCAATACATTATGCATGGTGTGAATGGATGATTTAATGTTGAACACCATACAAAGTCTTTCGGTCGAAGGCCATTGATGTATGCCTATCGCTGAAAGTGAGAAACCTGCCATTGATGCATGCAAGCTTCAAGGTACTGAATGGGTGTTTCTAAGTCAACTTCTTGTATAATGAGTTGATGTCGACAAGAAGTGACTTGTTGCAGGAGGGCCTTGATGTATCCCACATCAACGACACGAAACGAGGATTTTAGAGATGGAATTTCACTGATGACACAAGGTTCAAGAATGGCGGTAATGAAAATGAAGGTTTATGGTATTGCAAAAGATGAATTATGACTGAATGACTTCTCTTGAACATGTCGCTGACACTAAAGTGAATTGGTAGCATCGATCCAAAACAAAGTGATGGATGGTATGATAGACCAACGGTGTGATAACCATCAAGCTAATAACCCAACCCAGATAGTCATGGTGATGGAGTGAAAGTGTCATGTTCAAGAGAAACCTGCTACCATAAAGTGATTTTCCCCTTTTCCCATTCTCCCCAGTCATTGCTAACCAATACCTCTTTATTTTTATCAAGCTTGAGGAGGATAACATATGCTTGTTGTATAATATCACCCTTCGGGTGAATCCATCACTATTAGATGTTTTAACGAGTTTAACGACAAAGATAACTCGGTCCTTTTGATGTGTAGAGTTTGAAAAGGGACAAAAAGAAAAATCCACAAGTTCTTTTTCATAAATTAATCTCTCAAGCTCGAAAAGGTGTAAAATAATACAGGAGAGATATCGTTTCCAATCCGTTAACGAGCTGGAAAGGACAAGCGCTTGAAAATATTTTCATATTTTGAGAGTCTAAAAAGAGCTTAAAGAGGACTCCACTTTTAGGAATGAGTGGTGTCTAGGATATAAATTGGTTCCGATAATGTTGGAACTTCTCAAAACGTGTTGATTTATGTGAAGCGGCTAGCTAATAAGACCACTCATTGCAACTGTTCCTCAAAAAGGGTAAAACAATCAAGTGAAAGTGTATGATCAGCCAAAGGGATGGTGGCAATGGGATGAAAACAACCAAGGCTCATATGACGAAAGAGTCTAATAGAATGGAAATCATGAGGGTTAAAAATGGAAATGGGTTCATTTTTACACAAGCTTGAACCATAGGGAACTATGCTTGGGTTCATTTTCATGTTTACACAAGCTTGAAACAAAAAACTATGCTTGGATTTAGTTTCATTTTTACACAAGCTTGAAACAAACAATTATGCTTGAGATTGGTTTACATGCCACCAACATGATGAAACGGAGAGTCTCTTGTAACCATAGGGAAATCGTTGCAGTGAAGCAGGACGGTTATCTAACACATTTTGGCATCATCCAAATAGGGACCAAGGTGAATGGGGTGATTCCCTTCACATAACCTACAGGGAAACTTAAATTTACCACTAGGTGCATGCCCCCCAAGCTTCATTACATTCACCTAAATACACTACTCATGGATATCAGGTGGATGGAATGAAGGTTCTTTTACGAGATCAAGTGAAAGACTCGACTGGGATTTTACGAGATATAATCAAAGACTCGACTTGGAACTTGGGACCTTATTTCACTTTTTAATGAGATTGACACAAGACAAGGAACTTTGCTTAGATTCCGTGTTTCACTTTTTAACGAGGTTGACACAAGACCAGGAACTATCCTCATGCTCCTTGTTTCATTTTTTAACGAGGTTGACATATGACCAGGAACTATCCTCATGGGAGTTGTTTCATTTTTTAATGAGGTTGACACAGTAAAATAAATATCCTCTTCGACCCTTGTTTCATTTTTTAAGGAGGTTGACACAAGACCAAGAACTGTCCTCGTGGACCTGTTTCATTTTTTAACGAGGTTGAAACAGTAAAATAACTATCCTCACATCCTTGGTTTCAGTTTTTAACGAGGTTGACTCAAGACAATGAACTCTCCTCATGAACCTGTTTCATTTTTATTGAGGTTGACACAGTAAAAGAACTATCCTCATATCCTTGGTTTCATTTTTTAACGAGGTTGACACAAGACAAGGAACTATCCTCATGGACCTGTTTCTTTTTTTAACAAGGTCGACACAGTAAAAGAACTATCCTCATATCCCTGTTTCATTTCTTAACGAGTTTGACATAGTAAAGGAACTATCCTCATATTCCTTGGTTCACAACTCATAAGAGGTCATGAAGGAGAGATCTGGTTCCAATGCCCCCAGTACATGATGTACAACATCACTGAATTGATTATCAGTTGATGTAGGCATGGAATGGGTTGCCACATAATTAATTCATGGCGGGGATGATAACATTGGTACAAAAGGACCATTTATGGAAGATGGTTGATTGGAAGCCATATTTGGACCAGGAAATGAAAGTTGGTCAACGGTGACAATTCTGCCTTCATGCGGGAAACAAATCACTCGAAAGAGTATTGAAACAATGGCTCCCATTTCATAAACATAGTCATGCCCAATAAGTAAATTGTAATATAAAGGTCCTGGGACTACCATCACGTTCAGATAAACGATTTTTCTTCCCAAAGTAATAGGCAACTGAGGAAGGATCCCTAATGGTTGATTGGTTCCTATATTAAAAGCCAAAAGATTCTGGGTAACAGGCACAAGCGGCAGTGAACCAAGTGCTTGCCAAGTAGTTGAGGAAAGGATACTCACATTTGCACCTTCATCTATAATAGTGCTTGATACAATCATATTACAAACTTGTACTATGATCTAGAGACGCACATAAGAAGGAAGACGAAATCCTATCAGTCGATTCCAATCAAAGGAAGTGACTAGACTACTTGGAGGGGGTACTATAAGAACGGGAGAATTAACCCCTTGAGTTGCGAGAACGGAGGGTTTTCCTCCTGTCTTTATGGAATAGGAGGATTGTCCCCAAGCTCATTGGAATCTGAAGAAACAAAAAGAACTTGAGTGGTATCATATTCACTCTCTTCAGGGAAGGTATGATTAGCTGAAGGTGAAATCGGGTCAACTATTAGCTCGACCTACTAATTTGGGTCGGGTATAGACTCGTAGGATTCACTTTCAGAGAGAGTGGGTTTGACCGATGGTTGATTTAAGTCAAACAATTCATCAACTAGTGAAGGATTAAGGGAGAGACTCCTGTAACCAGATGGAAGTCACTGTGGTGAAGCAGGACAGTTATCCAACACTTTTTTGGCTTCATCCAGATAGGGACAAAGGTGAATGGGGTGATTCCCTTCACATAAACTACAGGGAAACTTAACTTTTCCCTTCTTTCCATGAACTTTACTACCACTAGTTGATGGTGTGTCACCAACATGATCTCCATAAGTTCATGACACATGATGATGTCAACTAGAAGACTATTCTTCTAAGATCTGAGGAATATCAAGACAATTTCGAATAAGATGGTATCCCACATAAATTTTGCATGGATATCGAAATTTGTGAGGCTTGATGGACGGTTTCTCATTAGATGTTGTATTCAAAGCAATGGTTTCTTGGTTGCCCCTCTATTGAATTTTCTTCTTCTTCCTCTTCTTCCCTTTATTCTTCTTCTTAGCCACCTAGTTACTGGTACCAATACTTTCACCAAGTGAAGACGAAGAAAGGGAGGAAGAAACAACTGAGGAACAAGGGAAAGCATCAACTTTAGGATCAACTAGAGGTTGATTCTGTCTAGTTGGAGGAGTACTCGATTGCAGAGAAATCACGACATTTTGAACCAAGGAGGTTGAGAACAGCTATATTGGCAAGCCAATGGTAAATCCTGGGAGGGACAATGTAACCATATAAGGAGCACCAATATTTCCAAAAGGAGGAAAAGGACTAGGATTCCCATCAAAAGGAATTCCTTGATCGGTGGACTCTGGATTTGTCGCCATATGTTTCAACCTAATATCAACTAAGGAGTGAGCGTGGAGGATGTTATCCGTGGTCAATTAATTTTATTTTAATCAAGGTAACATAACAAAACAAAGAAGGATAATCTAGGCAAAAGGTTTACCGAGCAACTGTGAACTGCAGAATACCTCCTGGAAAACCAAGAAGTACAGGCATGCAATCTCCCTGAATGTTGTGTTTGGTGTATCACAGTGTACAAGGCATCCGACTCGGTTACCTAAGGATGGATAGAAACCTAGTGTTGTCCTCCCATATATACCTTAAAGTATGTGGAGGCCCAATCCGTATAAGCATTGTCTAATGCAAAATTGCACAGTGAGAGCATTCCCATATACTTTACGTACTGTAACACCACCCTGTATACCCAAAGGTACGTGGATGAGATATGATATACGCATATATGTGGAATGAGGTATCACACTCGCGATGTATTGTAGATAAGTTAGTGACAACTGCTTTGTTTTACAACGCTGAAACACATCTCTAGCCTAGACCTGTAATTTTTTTTCGTTGAGTGACAATGCTCCATTAGGTAAATTCGGATAAATTTTAAGTTGATCTTCTTTAGAATTTACATTTCAAGGTTCACCATGTGATGTATGTTTGCAATTCCTAACATGCAACTAATATGATAAGCCTTATTCTCATTCAATTTAACAATGAAAATCCTTAGCTAGTAGGGATAGAGAAATCAGATTTTTGACAAAGAGCAAAGAGCACATCTAATGCAATTTCCCTAGCTATTCCTTTCAAGCATTCACAAACTACGATATGAATGACACAAGTTTTTATTTTCAAATCCCTTAATGTTATGATGAACAAAAAGGAAACGTGCACATACAATCAATCAATATTTCATAAGAACGAATACTTTTACGATAGTTCTATTTCGAAGGAAAAGAAGACTTTAGGACACTTTCTTTAGAACGAATATTAATCAACTATATTGTAACTTTGACTATAGATCGATAATGACAAAGAAAACATTAAAGAAACATTAATCAATCAAATCAAAGTAGGGCTAGAAAAGGAGATCTTGTTTTCTAAGGCATGACATTCATTGATCAATCAACAAGCAATCAAACAGAGGAAATTTGGTATAAAGCTCAATCCAAAGGTGAAAATTTTCCCTAAGGTGGATCAGTGCAGGTCAAAGAGGGCCTAACTGCGTTGCAGAGCACTGTCCCTTAACCAAGCCTGCGCTGATTTCTGAGAGGCCACTCAAGAGTCATCTAACCTGAATTTTTTACCAAAATTCAATGTAAAAGAGCTGAAATACAGTCAGTGAATGCAATTAGGGTCTACAAGAATGTCTTAGGAGGTGAATAAGCTACTAGGAAAGGTGATAGTTCCCCAGTGGAGTCGTTAATTTGTTTTGGAGAATTTAGTATCTACGGATAAATACTAATTCCCTAGATAAGTAGTTGTATCTAGAACAACAGTTTAAAGTGTTTTAGTCTTTTCCTATAAGAAATAGATAATATCAGAAGATAAAAGACCTACTTGTAGTTCCACTTTCCTCTCATCTCCCTTGTATCGATTCCGTCGCTCCTTCCCGTACTTACTCTTCTTGAGAAGTACCCTATAAACACAACAGAAGACAAAGAACCGATCAAAGCATACGATCTATTGAATATACGTGAAATGAATCAAATACAATTCACACACATAAGCATTATGAAACAATACAAACATTTGGAAAAATGTTTAAACACTTTATTAAATAGAACAAGGAATTACAATCATTGGTGTCTGATTTAAAGCCATTCCTCTAGCTTGGATCCCATCCACATCACATCAAAAGCATGACAAACTTGTAGCATTACAATACTTGCTTCAAATCCAAATCTCATAGTAGCATTATCTCCTTACAATTCAGCATAATCTAGCCCCTGATCACTTAGATGAGTGGTCAATTTTTAGGAAGATGAAGGAGATTTGTCATAAATGGTGGCATTGAATGGCCTTCCATACTTAGAATTAGTTCCATGGAGGAAGGGATGAGAAGATAGGATGCACCTTAACTCATTCCTTATCCATTTTTGAGCTCATAGGATTTGATAAGTAGGGGAACCTTCTAGATGACTCCAAAAGATAAGAATATTCCCCAAACCCTATGTGAATTTCGCTCATTCTCGCCTAATGCAGGTGAAAGGAAGCCTAAGTGCTCTACAGAGCACCCTGACAGTGGACTCAATTGCTCTGCAATGCACCCTTAGAAGGGCTTACCCGTGCTGGTCCCTCTAGAGGCTATTTCTGGATGTCTTCAAGTCATGAAACTGTTGGGAAGGAGGCATTCAAAGGGGTGAGTTTTTTAGGGCATGAAGCAACTGAAATTTAGGGTTTGATGAGCCCTAAAATACTAATCTGGATGTTGGGATTTGATGTGCCCAAATGGATCTGTAACACATCTCCAATGTCTCTAATACTTGTAGAAGCATCTCCAACACATGTAGCAACATATCCAACACATGCAACAACAACATGAAGTCATTCAATTTCCTTCAACACCCGTAGAGGCACCTCCAATACTTGTAGAAACCTCATCCTATAACAAGCCATCATAAACATACCCTACATCCATCTCTACTCAGCCTCCAAATCTTGCATTAAGTCATACCACAACCAAGTTGATATCAATGCCAACCAAAAAGTTCAACAAGTTGACCATCTCTACAGCCCAACACTCATCACACTCATCATGAGGAGGAATACCAACAGTCTCAAATTGGCATAATACATATGACAAGTAGCACCATGACCCTATTGACATCAATGCCAACACTACAATTCCAACATAATTAATTAATGATACATTTAAAGAGCTAAATAATCATGTATATCATGGGAAATAATTGTCAAATTTCAGAAATAATGTCTAGTGTCTATTGTACTAGAAAAATCAACATGGACAATGTTGCAAATGGATGCAAGAAGACTAAATATCAAGAAGGAGCTGAATTTCTTCTCAAAATATAAGTATTTTATATCTCTCTTGTTTGATTGCTACTATTGTTGTTATTTTACTATTAGTTAGTCTCTTGTCTTTTAAATATTTTCTTGGTTGTAATTTTGTTTCCATGGCCTTCTAGTGAGGATTGAAGGTACATACTGAAGGTTTCCAAGGGTTTGGAAATAGATGGAAGAAGTCGAATAAAGAAGAAAAGCATGTGATAAGAAGAGTTGAGTTTGAAAATATTATTCTAGAAGAAATCCTAGCTTAGAAGGAGCCGAGAGATCAACAATTTTGAAGGTAGTGTGCAATAGGTGGCACCATAGCCAAATTCGGAATGAAAATTGAATAGAAGATTCTCCTAGTAAGAGGGAGAGGGTCGTGACAAGATGTTTTTCTATAGTGGTAAGCCACCTTATTATTTTGAGGTACATGAGAAGATGCCACATGATTAAAGAAGGGTATCACAAGAATACACGTTGGACTTGGTTAATCTCATATGACGTCTCTAATGAAAGATGAAGGACTCATGTCAGAGGGAGTAGTAAGATGTTTTAGATTCAGAGTGAGTTGACCTTCAAGTATGAAATGGTGGAATATCTTTGGCATTATCAAACTAGATAGTTGATATGTTGAAAGACATTATTTGCAGAGGGAGCGGTCTCAATTACCACAGAAGAATATGTCTCAGTTTGAGAGGGAGCATCCAATTTGGGTCGCTAGAAAGCATATATGATCTAGTAAATGCAGCATAATATTTTATAGTTGAGCCAAGATATGTTTCTCAACATGTTTTTGAGTACCAACATGGTACAAGTGGTCATGGATTGATCTATAATTTATCCAGGACAAAGAATTAAAGGTATTACAGACTCATGTGCATGGATGTTCCTAATGTTACTTTATGCAATGGATCGATAATATTGCAAAATACATAGACATTGAGGTAGTTAGAGAAAACATAATAGGAAAACATGTAATACAACAAGTTTAATAAGGATTTCACCCAATGCTCCTGGGCTATGTCTCCTGGTCCATCTCTCAGTGGTGGCCTCTCTATAATGTTTTCAAAGCTGAGTTTCTTTACAATGGTGAGCTCAATTTGAGTCCCACTCAACAGATATGAATAAGTAGGATTGGAGTACACAGACTCTCCTTACTGGTACTTGACCTCTACTGGTCACAATAGTATGAGTCCAATGTGAAACTCATTCATGACAGGCCTATGTTGAGGAGCTCGCTTGAACCTCTCAAGTTTTCTCTGGAGTGCACAGACTCTATGACTCTCTTTGGCTCTGTCTGGCTCGATGCTAGCTTCAGGTCAGCTCGGCGTCTTCTCTCTATCCTCTGCTCTTAGCTTTCTACATCTAAATAACTCCTCTCTGTGTTTGTCTCTGCTTTTGTCAGTTCATGGCTTTAAATCCATTCTACTTTCTGTCGGTTTGTTTCCGCCTCCCGGCATTCTGGTTTTCCTGCCTCTGTCCATTCGGACTCCCCTGTTCTATGTCATCATCACTATGTAACGCTTCACAAGGAGGTGGCCACCTATTATGTAATAGTTGAGTGTGTCAGGTTCCTTGGACACATTTGAACAATCATTATTTCCGTTTGCTCCAAGATGCCCATGAAACACGAATCTTCTTCCAACTAATCGTCCACATCGGACTTCAAATCCCATGTAATCTTGCTTTACAACTTTGTCAAATCCGGTCATTTATCGGGATGTGCCTCCGCCATTGATTTGGGTCCCCGAGATCCTACAGTCATCGTTCATATCAGGCGGTTAAGTAGCATGACGTTTACCCGTCCAATGTGAGCAGTTTTCTCTCTCTTCTCCAGACATGTGTTACTCAGTGTGTGGAATCGGGTAGGACTCGGTCAAAACTTCTTATCGCCTCGAGGCCTTCCAATATCCTGCTAGTTTTGTGGAATCTACGGAACCAAATTTATTACTTTTCTGCATTTCATAGCCATTTCGGGTTCGGGCACTTCGGGGCTTTCCTTCACTAAGGGGGACGCCTTGCAATACGAGATTAGTGCTTTATCGCTAATCACGTATCAGAAACCACCCCCCGTTTCTTGACTTAGCCTCTGGTTTTGCCAATTTGCACCAGCGCGCATTACCATGGGCCAATGGTCTACGCGCTCGACCCAGGGTCCTCGTTGCTCCGCGCTAATCACAATTGCAATTGTCACGAGGATTCCTTCTGATAGCTTGATATTTATAAGACTTGAATATGTTTGACATAATTTGAATGAGTTTATGAAAACTTATTGAGTATTTAGGATCCAATTCGGATCACGGCCTTCACACTGAAAAATTGTTTGGATCCCAAAAAGTTTATTTTTAAGCATCAATCAAGTGAGGGTATTGATTTCTCGCTTGCCCAATTTATATCCATTTCGCACTGCTTGGTTTTGAACCTTTGAGTCCAATCCTGAGGTACTCAACATCCCCTTTGCGCGTAGTTCTCATCTTCCTGTCCAAAACTATATCTTCCTGCAATTCATTAAGATATTCAGGCAACAGATCATCAATAGAAGGCAATTGACTCTGCTCTTTAGGATATTCAATTAATGAAGGTTCAAATAATCTCAAGCTGTCTGCATTAACAACTGAATAGATGTGCATGTAAGCTGGTAAATCAAGGCGAAAAGCATTCTCACCAATTTTCTCAAGTATCTTGAAAGGTCCATACCTTATTGGCTTCAACTTCTTACCTTCACCTTGAATTCTGTCTTTGCTGATATACAGCCAGACTTGATCACCAACTTGGAAACTATGCTCCATCTGATGTTTGTCATGCCTTGCCTTGTACTTGGCTTGGCTTTTTTCCAGTTGTTCTTGTACTTCCTGGTGAATCTCTTGGACTTGGTCGATGAACTTGGTTTCCTTCTCCACATCACTGTGTCCATTAACCGCTATATCTTTACCAAAGACCAAATCCAAGTGAGACCTTGATGTGAAACCAAAACAAATCTCAAAAGGAGATCTTTGTGTAGAAGAATGTTTAGCTCAGTTGTAAGCATGTTGCACATAACATAAGTGTTCATCCCCAAGCCTGAGATGCTTGCTGCAATAGCCTCTGAGCAACTGGATCACTATCATATTGACTACTTCTATTTGGCCATCTGTTTGCAGATGAAAAGTTGTGCTCTTCTTCAGCCTGGTGTCCATCAATTCCCACAAACTTGACCAAAATTTCCCAACAAATCAGGTATCTCGATCAGATATAATGGAAATGGGTAATCCAAAATGAACCCATACATGTTGAAAGAACAAATTTGTAGTTTGTTTAGCTGTAATATGTTTGTTACAAGGTATTAAAATACACATTTTGCTGAACCTACCCACAACAACATATAAATAGTCATGACCTTTCCTAAATTTAGGCAGTCCTCCAACAAAATCCATGGAAACACTTTCCCAAGGATGAGAAGGAACTGGTAGTGGAGTGTACAAGCCTAGTTTTCTATTGCCGGGCTTGCTTTTAGCACACATGGTACACCCTCTTACATATCTAGAAACTATCTCATTAATTTTTGGCCAATAACAAAATCTTTACAGTTGTGAAACTGTTTTACGTACACCAAAGTGACCTGATATTAGATAAGTGTGTGCCTCTCGAATTATCTTTACTCTTTTAGTTTGTGGAATGCATAGCTTCCCAAAATGCTACAAGATCTGGTCCTTCACATGATAATCCAATTCTTCTACTTGTTTTCCATGACTTATAGTTGCATATACATCTTTAAAATCTATATCTTGAGCATATTGTTCAATGTAGCTTTCATGCAATACTGAATTATGCTTAAGTATAGTGGATGCATTTATGATTGGTCTGGACAACATATCTGCAACTTTATTATGTATGCCCTTTTTATACCTAATGACTAGATGAAATTATTGTAGAACCCATCCATCTACAATGTCTTGATTGTTGCAACTTAGTTTGGGAGTGTAAATATTGAAGTGGTTGATGATCAATATGTATAACTGTCTCTTTGCCCATTAAGTAATGTTTCCATTTTTTCACACTCTATACTAATGCATAGAATTCTTTATCTTATGTGGGATAGTTAACTACTGCAGAATTAAATGTCTTAGAATGATAACATATGGGTTTACTATGTTGCATCAACGCTGCTCCCATAGCATAGTCACTGGCATCCGTTTCAATCTCAAATGGTATTTGAAGATCGGGCAATGCTATTACTGGTATTGTACTAATCTTTTCTTTCAAGGTGTCGCAGGCTTTCTGCTATTTGCCTCCCCACTGAAACACCTTGTTCAATCCTATTAAAGCATGTAAGGAAGCTGCAATTAAGGAAAAGTTAGAAATAAACTTTCTCCAATACTGTGCTGCCCCTAAGAAGCTTCTAACTTCTGTAGCAGATTTGGGTTTAGGCCAGTTTACAATGACTGCAACCTTAGAGGGATCTATATTCAATTCACCACCCCCTACAATATGACCCAAATAATTCAAAGAAGTTTTGTCAAATTCACATTTCGAGAGCTTAACATAAAGATTTTCTTTTTTCAAAACATCTAGAGTATTCTTAACATTCTTTAAATGTTCTTCCCGTGTTTTACTGAATACAAGAATGTCATCCAAATATGCAATGACAAAATCATCAAGAAAAGGTCTGAGTACATCATTCATTACTCTCATGAAAGTAGCAAGAGCATTAGTTAAGCCAAAAGGCATAACCAACCACTCATACAATCCCTGCTTTTTTTTGAAAGTAGTATTCCATGCATCTTGCTCTGCAACTTTGACCTAATGATAGCCACTATGCAAGTCCAACTTGGAAAAATAAACAACTCCCTTTAATTCATCCAATAGATCATCTATGCAAGGAAGGGGATAACGATTTTTTATCGTTATCTTATTCAGTGCTCAGTAAGCAATGCACATTCTCCATGAGCCATCTTTCTTTCTCACCAAGACAATTGGAGACCCACATGGTGATGTGCTAGGTCTGATGAACCCCTTCTCGAGCAGCTCTTGTACTTGCTTCTTGATTTCCGCATTCTCTAAAGCAGACAACCTGTACATTCCAATCTGAGGCAATGGAGCATCTTGCTGCAAATTAATATCATGTATTATTTCCTTTTTGGATGCGAGATCTTTAGGTTCTTGAAACAATATATCATATTCTGGAACAAATTTTTCTAAATCAGCTTGTTGTTTAGCATCAAAGCCCTCAAATACATTGGTTTTATCAGGTTTCTTTTCCTTTATAACCATCAGTAAAAATTGTTTGCATGAATTTACAATTCTTTCAATCTGCCCTGAGTTTATGAGAGTATAATTATTCTTGAGTTTATGAGCTCTTACAATATATTCGATTCCATCTTTAACGAGTTGATACTTGTTCTCAGCTCTATAGAAAATAGCTTTTCTATCATACAAGTAAGGACTTCCTAAAACAATCGACATATATCCAAAGGAACTATATCTAACTCAATCTCATCTACAAATGTTGACCCAAAAGAAAACCGAAGTTTACATTTTCTAGTCACTTGTAGCTGTGCTTTATCACATAACCAACCTAATGGATTGGCCTTTTGTGAGGTGTGGTTAGTAATCCCAACTTCTTTACAATTGCTTCAAAAAATAATTTACTTGTGAGCCACTATCAAAAAATATTAACCTTTTGATGCTTGGAAATAACTCGAATATGAAAAAGATCATGCCTTTTCCTCTCATTTTCTTCATTATCAGTAGATTGTGTAGAATTACAAGTAGATGCTTCAGAATTTTTACCTTTTATACCTGTGCCTGCGATTGTTGTTTCATCTCCTGAGTCTAACCCCAAATCCTTTTGAATAGTTGTATATTATATTTGGATTGGAAAGTTGAGAAGAAGTATGAATTCAAAGGTTGCTTGAAGGATTATCTTGATTGAGTGTTGGTGATGACCATGATGACAGGTCACAGCACATTAGGATCATATACCATTTCATTAGAGACATGGTGTTGAAGGGAGTTATGAAACTCTTGTACATCTCCATTGATGAGCATATGTTTGATATTCTTACAAAGCCTCTTCTAGAGGGAATTTTTTGTACGGGAAAATATTGGGATCACAGAGAATACCTCTCCTATTGAGAGGGAGAGATGATGAGACACTATTATGAATGGACATTCTCCTCATTCCTTCACGAACTTGGTTGGAGAATTAATCATGGACTATCATTCTTCACGTGTCAAGTAATTTGACCTAAATTAGGGAAGTTATCCCTGTGACAAGTACTTTGACCCAAATTAAGAAGAATGTTCTATAAATTGTCTTTCTCCCTCTGTCAAGTACTTTGAATGGAATTAGGTAATGTATCCTTTTGTCAAGTATAGTGACCTAAATTAGGGAGAATGATCCATAAGAGGATGTTCTATCAATGTCAATTACACCTTGGTTGGAGAATAGTCTCATAGGCCACTCAAATCTCTCTCTAGAATGAACAGAAGCATCCCAGCATCATGCTAGGATCTCTTTCAAGAATAAACTTGTTTGTTATTGATGAGGCTTGTTATCACTCCAAGAAACTCTCCTATGTTGTAGCTCGAAGATGCTTTGTAACATATAAATATTCAATATCATTCTCTGAACTATTGGAATGGATTGGGGTTTGGATCAAGTCAAATGACTATTTCAACTACGTTTCCACTCAAGACATGCATGAACACCCTCAACTTGACAAGGCTTTAGACCACTAATGCTCAATATTTTATAGATTTAATGAATAAATCAAGAATCTTGACTGTACCAGCAGATACATATATAAACACATATGAATGGCTAGCTACAGAAAGTAAATGAAGCTTGCAGATCTAATTTATCAACGCAAAGATAAGATGACAGTTATCTGACATTAGACACAGAAGAAAACATGAATAACCTATTCATGTGCAAGCTTAGAACAGAGTATAAGATGGCAATTGAACATGTAACAGCAAAAGAAGCTTGTATTACTAGAATGAAGATGAGACGTTGGAAGGAGCAGAGTATCCACAATCTCCAAAAGTTGAACCCCTATTTCTTCTAAATTTCAGCCATTTATAGGCTTTTACAATGCTCTCGAACCCTCTGAGGCTTGAGATGTATTAATTTATCCCCTTTATCTTCTAACTAATTGATGCCATAACTAGGCAAACATTAGCTCAGAGGTATCTTTTCCTAACGAACACATAACCAAATTCTGGTAATTTCGCCGCATTTTCAGGTGGCGCGCTCATGCCAGTAACGTTCCATGACCATTTCTATTGGTTCGACTACATTGTCTAGTTTTTTCCCCTTTTGGCCATGCTTTCTGTTATTTCACTTCAACTGTCTGATTGTCACAAACGCCGACAGAGCCAACAAATTTCCTCCCCAGGTGACTGATGGGAAGTGGGGTATGGGAGCACGTGGGCCGTTGGATGGGATGGATTGACAGTCAGGATGTTGGTCGGGCGGCAGAGGGTGAACTGTGGTGATTATGAACAAGGGTCGTTAGATCGGGAGGAATGGATGGATGAGATCGATCACTGAAGGCTTGAGTTGTGGCAGGAGCAGAATAAGTTTGAGCCATTAGATCTCAGATGAGTAGATCGAACGGCTATCAAGAAAAGGAGGTGCTCAGAAGATAACGACCGGGAGTGGTTTTACCCAAGCGGAAATAGCTTCTATCAGATAGTAAGTGGTAAATGTCGGAGCCCGCCTGATTCCATTCATCGGGCGCCACGTAGTAGTGGATAAGAGAGCGGAAACTACTTTTATCAAGCGGGTATCCCTCTCACTTATTGCCTGAGCGATATGCATGATAGCCATTACATTTGGTGGGAATGATTTAACGGAAATGATTGATCGAGCATATCACATCGGTCAGGTGAAGTGTGGGCTGTCAGATCGGTGGGAAGATCAACGGTAGGGGGACACGGAGGTATGGGATGACCACGAAAAATGTGCAAAGGGGCGCATATGGGCGGAAAGGTAAGGTTTTCAAGGTAAAATGGATCAATTCACATAGGGCCAAGGCGAAAGTGGGTTTTGTTATGATGTGAGGGTTGGGTTAGGACATGAGTGAACGAGAATGGGAGTGGATGAGTGAGCAAAGTGGGGTGATGGACCGCATGGGAACCTCTCCATGATATAAAAACAAACCATTTCCTTCCTTTAGTCTTCAAAATAGCAGCACTGCACCTCAAGGCTAACACTGGCTCCTTCTGGGGATGAAATCCTTCCTGTGAGGTTTCAAGAACTGCAGACTACTGCATTTCCAGTAACAACCAAAACAAACTTATCTCCTAGTGTTCCATTGGGCATGGAATTTTATTTACTTAAAAAAAAAACTGAAAAACCTTTTACAATATGAAGGCCTTAAAGCCTCATATGAAGTAAAGTTTCAAAAATCGCCCATTAACCGGGCCATCAAAAACACCTTCCCCCTCTAAATTGTGCAGAATGAAAGTATTGTTCATCTAAATTTGGGAAATGACAAACGATCATGTCCATAAGGCATCAAATTTACCATGGTTGCCCTTCTTTTCCTTCAATGCATCCCATTTGAGAACCTAGTCACCAACCTAAAAATTGTCTGTTTTTTCTTTCCTATCAAAGGTTTCTTTGATCTTCTTCTGATGAATTCTTGACTTCTCAACCAGTTGTTCTATGATCTATTGTAATTCAACCAAGTTACTCATTCTCCTTGCCATGTCATTCTCTTTATCATTTTCTTCTTGTAAGAACCTGGCCATAGGGAGAATCAGCTGGATAGGAAAAACAACATCAGTGCCATAAACTAGCTTAAATGCAGAATTCCCTATGGACTTCTTATTGGTAACTCTATCAGCCCACAGTGCAAACTTCAAATTGGAATTCCATCTCTTTTTGTTGCCCTCCAATATTTTTTTGGTTATCCTTACAAGACTCTTGTTAAATGATTCTTCTAGGCCATTGCCTTGAGGATAATATGAGGTAGAATGCACCAATTGAATTCCATGGATTCATACATGTCCACCAATTCGTTTTCCGTGAAAGTTGTTGCATTATCAGTGACTAGTTTGGTTGGGCAATATAGTGAAAATATTCTAATTCAAGAACTTTATGACAACCTGATGATTAGCATTTTTAGTGGGTATAGCCTCAATCCATTTGGTGAAATAAGCAGTGGCTACCAAGATCCATTTGTGCTAGCCACTGGAATGTGGATTAATCTCACCTACAAAGTCAAAGCCCCGCTGCTAGAAGGGACCATTGGCGTGTATTGGCTTCAAGGGTAGATATTTTAGGTATTTTCTTCCTGCAAACCTCTGACATTTGTCACAAGACCTCACAAAAGAAAACACATCAAAGAACAGGGTAGGCCAATAATACCCAGCTCTCAGGATCTTGTGGGTTGTGGTTTTCCAATAATGATGCCCTCCACAGATGCTAGAATGGAACTGATGCATGACTTCCACAGATTGTCGTTTGTCTATACATTTCAAGAATATCCCTGATGGGTCTCTCCAATAAAGCAGGTTTTTATTAATGCAAAATTTGGCTGATCTAATCTTAATGGCTCGGGCTTGCCTTGAGATAAGTCTTGGAGGTACTTCTAGCTTTAGTAAAAAATGAACTATACCAGAATACCATTCGCAGGTGGCTAGATTTTCAGCCAAAAATTGATTCTGCTCTTGCTTTTCTACTGCTGCCTCTGTCCGCTCACCACCTGAATTTGAACCCACACAATTGATGTCTAACAAATTGCAATTTTCCTCAACCATAAACCTAGACAAGCCCTAGCCTTTGACAAGCTTGGTGGGCTTCACCTCTATGTTGAACTCTATGAATTTTTCAATCCATTTAGCTCTCTTTCCATCAATATCTGGCTGAGTTAGAACATCTTTTACTGAGGCTGAAGGTATATATGCAATCACTTTGGAATAAAGGATATAAATTCTGAATGCCTTTAAAGATTTTATGAGAGCATAAGCTTTTTTTTCAATAAGGTCATACCTCAGTTCAACATCCCTCAGAGTTTTGTTGAAAAAGGCCACAGGGTGCTCTATACCTTCATCATTTTTCTGCAATAGAACTGCTGCAAGTGTATCATAAGAGGCGAAAGAGAAGATATAAAACTCCTTGGTGTAATCTGCGCTGATTAGAGTGGGAGCTTTCATGATAGCTTGTTTGATGGCTTCAAAAGATCTTCTTGCAACATCTGTCCATTTTATTTCTGATCCTTTCTTCAGCATGGAAGTGATGTGATTCACTAGCTCTGCAAAGTTTTTAATGAACCTCCTTACAAAATTAATCTTACGCAGGAAAGATTGAATGTCCCTTTTTGACCTTAGGAAGGACAATGTCTAAATTAATTGAACCCTTGCTGGATCGATCTTCCCACCTTCACCGGAAACAATATGTCCCAGAAGTTTGCCTTCTTCTAGAGAAAAATATGACTTCTTTGAGTTCACAGAAATTCCAAACTGTCTGCACTTTAGAAACACCTTCTTCAAATGCTGCAAATGGTCCTTTTGATTGCTAGAAAAGATTGTTATGTCATCAAGGTAAATAAGGACAAACTTGTCCTTCTCTCCCACAAAGGCTATGTCCATGGCCCTATGAAAAGTAGCCCCAACATTCATCAGTCAAAAAGGCATCTTGGAGTACATGAAAGTGCCCCAAGGAGAAGTGAAGTCAGTATTTTCCTAATCTTCTGGATGTACAACAATCTGATTGTAACCTAAAAATCCATCTAAGAAAGACATGACTCTAGCCCCTGAAACTTTTTGCAGCAAGTGATTCATCTTAGGCAAGGGGTAGTTGTCTTTTTTAGAGCATTTGTTCAGATTCCTGAAGTCAAAACAAAGCCTATTTCTCCATTCTTCTTTCTTACTACCACAAGGTTAGCTATCCACTTTGAATACCTTAGGGGAACTATGATCTTGACATCCAACAACTTCTTGATTTCTTTCTCAATCAAAGGCAATAAGAGAGGGCTGATAGGTCTTAATTTCTGCTTAAAAGGGATGGCCTTCTTCTCTAGTGGAATCTCGTGCTGAATGATGTTGGTGTCATACGTCTTAAGATCATTGTACTCCCAAGCAAAAATATCAGCAAATTGTTTCATTGGGGCACAATACTCAGAATTTCGGGTAGAAGACAAGTGGGTGGATAGATTTGTGTACTTTGGATGGTCAGGACTCCCTACATTATGTCCATGAACTGCAGAGTCATTTTCTTTTTTGGCAGGCTTATAAGGTACATCATTATGATCAAACAACTTCTCCAGGGGCACCAATCCTTTGGGTATACGGTCACTAGGCAGCTAAACAATGTTATCCTGACCAATCTCATCTTTTAGCCTGGACTGGCTGCATTCTTCAATGGTTTCATTTTCTTGGTCAATGTTCATTTCAGAAAATTCATAAATGACTTTTAAAAACTTATTAATTTCATCATCATCTTCAAAAACTTTCCAGTATTTAACATTGTCAGGCAGAGATGGTTTATATTTCACTTGAACTTCATAACTCAATTTAGGAGGCAAAGGAGGAATGAAGTGCTAGTAGACAAAACAAGGGAATCATCAAGCTGGTTCTTCATTCTCGAGATGTAATAAATGTTGAATATATTAAAAGAGTCCTTGAGAATCCATACCTCATCTCTATATGCTTTCATCCTTGGATGCTTTGCTTGGAAAGTTTTGTTGACCTGTTGAATGATAAGGTTTATGTCTCCAAACACCTTCAAACCTTTGATGCCCATTTCTTTAGCAGCTTTTAAGCCCAATATCAAGGCTTCATATTCTACTATGTTATTTGTGACCTAAAAAGTTAACTTGAAAGATAAATGAATGCATTCTTGTGTGGGGGACACAACGATTACACTTGCCCCTGTAGCTTCCTTAGAGAAAGCTCCATGTTATCGGGAAAACTAGTGTCCATTCGGAGCTACTAGTCCCACTAAGATGGGTAGCTATCTTAGAAACAAACAAACTAAATTCACTTGTGCTTTCCTTTATGAGAAGTAGATGAGAGAGAAGCAGAGAGTACCAACCTCAGTCTTTCGCTTGGCTCCTTGCTTGTTTCCTCTCCCCTTTGACAAATCTTTGCTACTCCTTCCTCGCTTGTCCCGCTTCAAAGAACACCTGTAGAGTCAAAGCAGCATAATAACATCAAAGAATAGAGATATACAATCATAAACAATACAGGATCAGATATATATTGACCATACAAATGCATATATCAATTCAATATTCAAAGACATACAAGAATATGGAGGAAAACTCAAATAGCTTTATTGATAGAAGTAGTAGAAGAGAGGATTATAACCCATTGATCTCACCCAACGCCATCCTCCCAACATGAAATCCCTTCTTCACCTCATGAAAATCCAGATCACCCAACACTATGATGTTCCACAAAGAAACCAACAGCACTTCCTTACAAGATTCAAAATTCCAGCCTCTGGATCTCTAGGATGAGGGATCCATATATAGATGTTTGCAGGTAGGTGAGTCAGACTTTTGGTTTTTGATTAGTTTCATTTCTCTAATAGTTCTTAATTCAAGTTGGAGATTTCATGATCTCTTACTCATCCCTGGGCAAATTCAAAGAGGCAAGTGTCACAGGAGAAGTTTCTGGAAGATTCCATGATCATCCACCTTGCAAACTATCTCTGCCATTTGTCTACTCTCGCCCAT
This sequence comes from Pinus taeda, assembly GCA_000404065.3. Taxonomy (NCBI): domain Eukaryota; kingdom Viridiplantae; phylum Streptophyta; class Pinopsida; order Pinales; family Pinaceae; genus Pinus; species Pinus taeda. The sequence continues at coordinate 144,337 of APFE030679050.1, forward strand.
CGCACCCAATAGAAGGGCTTTTCCATATGCATCACACCCCCCTTGTGCATTAGGTTGTATGAATTGCACTCTGACAATGGAGCAGGTGAGATGGTTTAGTTTTGACCAGTTCAGAGCAGTTTTTCATGGAGAACTTCTGGGAGATGTTGTAATCAACTAACCTTGTTCCATTAGGGTATGAAACACCACTTTTAGGGACTTAGAAGCCCTTGGTTTATGGACATATAAGATTGGGGTTGCGGTGCCAAAATATGTCTATAACAGTTGCCCCCTAAAGCATGAGGTCGTAAATATTTTGATGTCGGGTGAAATGCTTTATCATGAGGATCCGAGGTTTTTCGAACTGGAAGGTGACCTGTTGTAATAAGATACAATACAATACATTATCTTCATAATATTTTGATGATCTAGCTGAGGCGGGCATTCCCATGCTCAACTTTATAAATTCATTTTCATGTACATAAGACAGACAATCGTTTGTATGGAAGATTGATGATTCTAGTAGAGCCATCAACCCTTAGCTTGGATGATTATCTGTGCAGCTATGATGTACATTTGATGTCTTTATTTTCCTAAATATATCGCAACCCGGATGGATGAAACTAGATCTGGGGTCTTCAAACTCTTTCAATCTTCGCTCGAAGTACAAGTCGATCCATGTGAAAAGATGTTTTGACATCGAACATGGAAAGACATCGCCTGATTACCAGCCAATGATGTAAGTTGTTAACAGGGGCGAGAGGAATCACCGATAATGATAATGACCCTCAGGGTAGTGCAATACAATTCACGTGGTGTGAATACATGAGTCGATGTCGAACACCACGCAAAATATTTCGATTGAAGGCCATTGATGTAAACCTGTCATTAGAAGTGAGAAACTTGCCATTCAGGCATGCAAGCTTCAAAGTACTGAAAGGGTTGTTCCTAAGTCAACTTCTTGGATAATGAGCTGATGTCGACAAGAAGTAACTCGTTGTAGGAGGGCCTTAATGAATCCCACATCTATGACATGAAACAGAGAAAATGATTTTGTGGAGGTGAAAATAATCTGATGATACAAGGTTCAGGGTGGTGGTCATGAAAGAATGAAGGGTGAAGGTATTGCAACGAATGAGATACAAGCTGGGTTGGTGAATTCTCTCAGTGACTTCTCTTGAACATATCAGCGACACTGAAATGGATTGGTAGCGTTAACCCTAAAAGTGGATGGTACGGTGGACCAATGGGGATATGACCGGTGAACGGAATAATCCAACCCAACTCAATCATGGTGATGAAGTGAAAGTGTCATGTTCAAGAGTGACTTGCTACCAATAAAGTTTCTTCAAGTTTTCTTCCCAATTTTTCCCCAGTCATTTCTGACTAGTACCTCTTTATTTTTGTTAAGCTTGAGGAGGATAACTTATGCTTGTTCTATAATTTTCCCTTCGGGCAAACCAGTCGCTATGTTTTAACGAGCCTAGCGACAGTGAAACTCGTTCTTGTCTGCATGGACAAGTTCGTCGCTATTGTTTTAATGAGTTTAATGACAAAGAAAACTCGGTCCTTTTCAATTTTAGAGAGTCTGAAAAGAGACGGAAAGGAAACTCCAGTAATCCTTTTTCATAGTATAATCCCTTCGGTCCGAAAAAGTATAAAACAACACAAAAGGCATGACTTTTTGATCATTTTAATGAGCCGAACAAGACAAGCGTTCGATCTTTTTGTGCAATGATCCCTCAGGTCCAAAAACATTAAAATCTAGAGGAGGGATGGCACTCCCAATCACTTTAACGAGCTGGAGAGGCCAATTTCTCAGTAATATTTTCATATTTTACGAGTCAGATGAAAATAGCTTAAAGAGGACTCGTTTTTTTAGGAACGAGTGATAATTTTAAATAGCAGCTGGTTCAAGGTAAGGTTTGGAACTTTTCAATCATGGCAGTGTAAAGAAGGTGGCTAATAGGATCACTCGTCGTAGTTGTTCCTAAAAGGGGTAAACAATCAAATGGAGGTGTATGATCGGCTAAAAAAGAGTGGAGTTGATGGTAAGAACACGACCAAGGCTCAAAAGCTGATAATAATGCAATCTCAATGGTTATTTACCGAAGGTGGGTTCATTTTTTAATGAGCGTAAACTCTGGTGGAACATATGCTCATTTCTAGGTTTATTCTTTAACGAGCTTGAACTTCGCGTAAAATTGCTCGTGCCAGTCGTATAATAAGGATGTCTCATCAGTAGGTTCATTTTTTAAGGAGCTTGCCCCATTCACAACTTTGCTTCGAAGCCTTTCATTATGCAAGCTAGGAAAAACCAATCCTACGATTCTAAAGGGTTAAGAACCTACAAACTAAGAAAATAAATGGTCTCTTTTAACTTGCATGCAAAAAGGTTTCCATGCCCCCAGGTATAACGAAGTAGAGTTTCCAGGTTACCATTCATTTGCAGACAAAACACTTCCTTGGCTCTGTCGGGAATATCACCTTTGATGGAGGAATCATTTTCCAGCGCGATCCATTTTCCTAAACGGACAGGATAGTCAGACTAGTCATATTCCTACGATGAAAACTACCTTATATCTGGGGTTTTCTTGCCAAAGCAGACCAGGGTGCATGCCTCCTGGGTTTCAGTCACAATCACCGAATCACTTGCGCTCATCAGGTGGACGGACTGGAGATTGATGAGACATTTCTTGTGCAAAAAGAAAAGTTAGGGATGGCACTTTACTATTAGCTATGTGTGAACCGGGGAATGAAAGCTGGTCTACAAGCTGGACCACTTTGCCTTCATGCGGAAAACACATCACTCGAAAGAGTGAGGAAACAATAGCTCCCATGCTATAAATGTAGTCACGCCCAAGCAGTAGATTGTAATCTAATGGTCCTTGGACTACCATCACGTTCAGATAAAAAGTTTTCCTTCTCAAAGTTATAGGCAAATTTGGAAGGATCCCTAATGGTCGACTGGTTCCTTTGTCGAAGCTGTCATATTTCGAATCTCAGACAGAAGCGATGGCGAACCAAGTGCTTTCCAAGCAGTTGAGGAAAGGATACTCACAGAAGTCCCTTCATCTATGATAGTATCAACCATGACCATTCTGTAAGCTTGTATTATGATTCAGAATGGTACATTAGATGGTAGACGAGGTCTGCCTAGTAGATTCCAATCGAAGGAAATGACTAGGTTGCTTGGAGGTGGGACCGAATAAACGGCCGGATGCATCTCTGACGAACTTCCCTCCTGTAGTAAAGGAACAGGTAGATTTCCCCCATGTTCATCGGAGTCTGTGTTTACGAAAAGAATTTGAACGGTGTCGTTCTCATTCTCTTTGGTAACTGTATCATCTGAAGGTAGACCTTCTGAAGACAAGACTGGGTTGACTGTCGTCTCGACCTGTTGACCTTGTTCTGGTGTGGACTCAGAGGGTCTATCTTCAATGGTAGATGCTTCTACTAACCACAAAGGTGTGTCAGTCGTATTTTCAACTAGTGATAGACTCGGCAAGAGTTTCTTGTATCCAGGAGGAAGTCATAGCAGTGAAGCAGGACGGTTATCCAAGGCCCTTTTAGCTTCATCTAGGAAGGGGCAATGGTGGATGGCATGATCACCTTCACACAGTCTGCAAGGAATTTTAGATCTTCCTTTCTGTCCACTGACTTTGTTTTCACTAGTTGACGGTGTACTTTCAACATGATCGTCAGACGTTGAGGACACCGGATTGTGCAAGCGGGGAGACCAGTCCCTTAAGATTTGTGGGATGCAAGGACAATCTCGATGATAGTGGTCCCCTTTGCAAATGACACATGGAGATTTAGGTTTGGACGGTGCAATGTGTGGATTTTTGCTAGACGATGCTTGGTTGCCCCCTTTTGTCGTTGGCTTCTTCTTCTTCTTCTCCTTCCCTTTCTTCTCCTTCTCAATTTCTTGGTTTTTAGTTTTACCAAGCGAAGAGGAAAAAGGAGAGGGAGAAACAAACGAAGTAAACAGTTGGGGGTTAACTCTAGCATCATCTGGTTGCTGAATCGATTTCTCAGGAAACACGATGTTTTGAATGACAGAGGTCGAGAAGAGCCATATTGATAGGCCAATTGTCAGTCCTGGAAGGGACAATGTGGCCATATGAGGTGCACCAACATCTCCCCACGAGGAGAAAGGACTAGGATTTCCCCCAAGGGGAAATCCTTGGTTGGTGGACTCCATTTTCTCAACCTAAGATCAATGAGGGAACAGTGATGTTATTCCAATTAAGATAAATTTTATGACGCTTTGACACAACTTGATTTTTCAATTTTTAAGAGTCGAGAAAAAGCTAAAGATGGCTCTAGTCGCCTTCGATTTTTAATGAGCCTGAAGTGACAAGTACTCAGATGGAACTTTTCTTTTAAGGAGTCTAAAAAGGAATGAAAGTGACTACTCTGGAAATCTAGATAGAGGGATCACCAAACCAATCATAAAACTACAAAATACTTTTTACGATACGACAGTCAATATTCCTGAATCTTGTGTTCAGTGCATTGTGATCGATAGGGCGGAGACACGGCTTCCTAAGGATAAAAGATGTAGCCTATTGTGGTCTCCCAATATATACTCGATGGTACGTGGGAGCACAAGTCAGTACTGGCACTTGTCGTCTCAAAGAGGAGGAATCACCCAACCTACGATGAAAGCGATAGTTACCAGGCTTTACGACACCGGAATACGTCTCTAGCCTAGACTTCTAAATGTTGTGGGTTAGGTTCCAAAGCGTTTTTATGTTCATTGAAATTTATTTTACAATTGATCTTTCTTAAGAAGTTTTCCTTTAAGGTTCATCGCATGATGTAGATATAAAACTCCTAAATATGCATTCTAAGATGATAAACAGTCGTTTACTCTTCTTTTTGCAATGAAAATCCTAGCTACTAAGGAAAGAGAAGCGAAATTATTTCAAAAAAGAGCAGAGAGCACACAGTAAAATGCACTATCCTAAATCAATCCCCACAAGAAGTCTAAATGCAAATGCACATGCATGTATTTGTTTTCTACTTTCTTAATGTGTGAATTACAAAAAGAATGTTAAGTACAAATCTAAATTATTTTTTCAAAGCGACAGTACTAACAATTTTCTTTTCAAAAGACGAAAGGAAGGCAAGGACGACACTTTGCGATTTTGAATTTAAAATTGCTCCTACCCTTGAATACTATTAATTCGAATCAAATACAAGAGTAATAGTGTAATCAACTATCAAAAAGAGGAGGATTCTTTTCTTTGACTGAAAACGACACTTGCGACACTTTCGATTAAGCTACTGTTTGTAAAGGAGAATTGTAAATGGCAAAAAATACATAAAAAAAACATTCACAATTCTTTGTACAATGGAGGCTGAATAATGCAAAGGAAGGGAGTTTCAACAGTGGTTTACTGATCACAAACAGCAAAACTCCTGAATAAATCTGAAGAGAATGAATAAAAATCAAAATCTGGAGGCAGAAACAGTATTATCTGATCATCGCACTTATAACACAGGGAAACAGGGATGCATCTCACCTACATCACACGAGAGGTGTGATGCATCTAGACTGTCAAAATGAGACAATGCGATGGTCTAGGGACAAGACTGGGCTTGGTTTTTGGTCACAGTTTGCAGCTTACTTCAGGGATTTAGGTTGAGCTACTGATAGTCAGTAAATATAAAACACAGGGGTTGATCTAATGAGGTTACTTGAGCCACCACTAGGGCACTTAGGATGTTTGCAAGTCAGATGTTTAATTCATAAACTAACCTGGAGGTTGACTAAAGTTGTGTTTATCTACTTTGCAGTTGCATAGCAAAAGTAGTTTGAAGGCTAGCTGGCTTAACTTCAGGCTCCGTCTGTAGCTTATAAAGTAAACAAACTAGAAACAATCAAACAAGCTATTCGCTCCCCAGCGGAGTTGCCATTTTGTTATCGGGAAAACTAGTGTCCATTCAAAGTTGTTAGTCCCACTAAGATGGGTAGCTATCTTAGAAACAAACGAACTAAAGTCACTTGTGTTTTCCTTTATGAGAAGTAGATGAGAGAGAAGCAGAGAGTACCAACCTCAGTCTTTCGCTTGGCTCCTTGCTTGTTTTCCTCTCCCCCTTTGATAGATCTTTGTTTCTCCTTCCTCGCTTGTCCCGCTTCAAAGAACACTGTAGAGTCAAAGCAGCATAAATACCATCAAAGCATAGAGAATCTACAATCTATAAACAATATAGGATCAGATATATATTGACCATACAAATGCATATATCAATTCAATATTCAAAGACATACAAGAATATGGAGGAAAACTCAAATAGCTTTATTGATAGAAGTAGTAGAAGAGAGAATTACATCCCATTGATCTCACCCAGCACTATCCTCTCAGCATGAAAGCCCTTCTTCACCTCATGAAAAGCTAGATCACCCAACACTATGATGTCCCATAAAGAAACAACCAACACTTCCTTACAAGATGCAAAATTCCAGCCTCTAGATCTCTAGGATGAGGGATCCATATATAGATGTTTGCAGGTGGGTGAGTCAGCTTTTGGGTTTTTGATTAGTGTCATTTCTCTAATATTTCTCAACTCCAATTGGAGATTTCATGATCTCTTACTCATCCCTGGGCGAATTCAGAGAGGCAAGTGTCACAGGAGAAATTTCTGGAAGATTCCATGATCATCCACCTTGCAAACTATCTCTGCCATTTGTCTACTCTCGCCCATTTGCCACCCCATAGAAGGCTTTTATGTATGGCTATCACACCCCCCATGGTGCATTAGGTGGTGATGCATCGCACTTTGGACCATGGAGCAGGTGAGATGCTCCAATTTTGACCAGTTCTGAGCAGTTTTCATGGAGAACTTCTAGGAGATGATGTAATCAGCTGACCTTGTTCCTTTAGGGTATGAAACAACACTTTTAGGGACTTAGAAGCCCTTGGTTTATGGACATATAATATTGGGGTTGTAGTGCCCAAATATGTCTATAACACTCCATCAAAGAACATGTCCCAAATTTGTGGGCCTTCTTCCTCTATGATCTAGCAGAGCAGTTTCCTAAGCTGAATGGAGGCCAACTGGGATTCTCCAATCTGAAGAATACAGGCTCCAAAATTGGTGTCGACAACATAGATGGGGTGATTAGTGGGATTCCTTTCATCACTGATGATATAAGTTAACTGAGCTTCTCTGTATAATCTCCTACTCTCACCTCCAAAAAATGGGACAGTAGCATAGGAAAGATCATTTTGCAATGTTCCACCTAATCTCTTGATCCAACCTCTAGAAAGCAACATGCCAAACTTGGAGGGTACATCTGCTACCAAAATATGCATCATCATGCTCTTCATGGGAAACTGAGACAAGGTGATGGCTAGGTCCTTGATTAATCCCAAACATTTCACTTTTCCAGAGTCAATAGAAAATAGGTCATGATAAGGCTTGTCAATGTCAAGACCCAACTCATCCATGACAACCTTGGGCATTAGATTATGGCTAGCTCCTGTGTCCAAAAGGTAATTGTGAAGGATTTTTTCATGAATAGTCAATGAGACATAGAATGATGGGGAGCTGCATCATAATTTTCAATCATTGGGCTAAGAACAATAGCTAGTTTGTCATCTCACAGATTTACATAGTCAGTGAAGGCTTGGATGGCATTAGGCTCAAGGGCCTAGAGGATAGATCTCTTGAAGGATTCATTCTTCACCAGTTCAATTAGAGGTATAAGTATTTTTAGCTTCTGAATTTCTGATTGAAAACTGAAAGGAGAAGGAGACTTGTCAAGGTCTCTTACCTCGTGAGCTGGAGCTTTGAGGATGATGGTATCAACTGTCGGTCATTTCTACTTATTAGCTTGCTATATTGCAGGGAAAACAACTCTATGAAAAGGAGTTTCCTTGGCCTTATTCATGTTTGACCTCAGGTCATATATGTTTTGATCACCAGTTTGCATAACAGCCCCACCATCCCACTCTTGGTTGATCTGGTCATTGAATACTGACTTTTCATAGGCAGCTAAGGTAAAAAATGAGGCACTGCCTTTGTCCTCCAGACAATGGGTCTCATCATCTTCTTCAAATTTTTCTTCTTCCATGACTACATTTTGGAAAGGGGTCTTCACCCTTTGGTCTTCATTGGTATCTTTGCCTCTTTGCAGAATCTGCAACTGCTCATTAGCTCTTCTATATGGATTTGGATTTCTAGGAGAAAAGGTATTAGGAACTCTTCCTTTCCCAGGGTGGTGCTCAACCTTTAATTTGGAGATTTCAGAGGTTAATGACTCTATCATCTTGGCCATTTTATCTATCTTTGGATCTGAAGATGATGAAGGTTCACCCCTCTGTCTCCTTCTATCAACATTTCCCTTGAGCTTCTCTGCAGCCATGATGTTTGATTCTACTTCCAAGGTTGCATCCTACATATCATCCAAGGTAGCACATCACCTTTCGCTCAAAGGTAGACAGAATTCAGAATCAAAGGCACTGGCGTAGGTGAGTTTAACAGAGGTGGTGGTGGGTTTTACTTCAGCTAGTATCTTGTTGTACATGCGGTTAAACCTTTTATTAAAATCAGACAACAACTCACCATTTGCCCTCTTTAAGTTCCCAAACTTGGTGTGGTAGTAGAGTAGATCCTTCTTATCCCCCTAATGCTTCAGGAATGCATCATCTAAAGCCTCAATATCTGCTATAGACCTTGAGGTCAGTTCTCTGAACCATTTTCTAGCCTCTCCATCTAGACTTTGGACAAAGACAATCATCCATACATTAGCTTCACTGATGTCTAGGTTATCAGCATAGCTATAGAATGATTTCAGTTGTAACAACTTCATTTCCCATTGAACTTAGACATATTCTTCTGATATTCTCCAATAGGCATGGCATTTAAAGGAGTGGGCAGTACTAGAGGTCCATACCTAGCAGCTATGATTCTTTCCATTTTTGTAGGTGCTTGTGGTCCTGCCATAGCTGTGGTGGCTGTAAGGATACTAGAAGTCTGAATGACAGAGGGTTGAGGAGTGACTAATAAGACTAAAGGAGTATGATAGATAGGAGGAGGGGTTTCCTTTGGGCTTACAACAAAAGAAGAACCTAAAGAATGAGGAGCTCTATGGATCTCTGAGATTTTTTCTTCACTGCTAGTATTAGATATTATACTATCAACATGTATTTGTTCTATTACAGGATTTTCTTGAAGAGATACAGAATATTTTTTAGAGCTACCTAAACCTGATGCTCCTTTCTGCAACTCCTTTCTTTCTTTGATGATCTTTTCAGGGTCAGGTACTGGGTCAGCTCGTGGCTTCTGAGGATTTCTCAGAGTATGCCTCCGAAACTGAGCCAAAACTATGGAGTGGAGTTGCCAAGAGGTTCGTCCTCCACTAGAGTCGCCAGATAGATGATTACAACCCAAATATTGTCCAGAATTTGTCTATCATCAAAGCTGGATCTGTGTCATCCCCTAGGGAAGTTGAGCTTCAGTCTCCTCTCCTCGACAATGGCGCCAATTATGTTATCGCTCTAGGAAACTCTCATAGGTTGTAGCCCGGAGATGCCTGGTAACATATAAATCTTCAATATCGTTTTTTGAATCTTTGAACTATTAGAATGGGTTGCGGTTTGGATTGTCATATGATTGTTTCAACTCTGTTTCCACTTAAGACATGCCCGAACACCCTCAGCTTGACAAGGTTTTAGACCACTAATGTTCAATAGTTTATAGATTTAATGAATAAATGGAGAATCATGATTGTACCAGTAGATACATATATAAACACATATGAATGGCTAGCTACAGAAAGTAAATAAATCTTGCAGATCTAATTTATCAACGCAGAGATAAGATGACAGTTATCTGACATTAGACATAGAAGAAAACATGAATAACCTATTCATGTGCAAGATTAGAACAGAGGAGAAGATGGAAATTGAACATGTAACAGCAAAAGAATCTTGTATTACTGGAATGAAGATGAGATTCTGGAAGGAACGGAGTATCCACGGTCTCCAAAAGTTGAACCCCTGTTTCTTCTAACTTTTAGACATTTATAGGCTTTTACAATTCTCTCGAACCCTCTGAGGCTCGCGATTTATTAATCTATCCCCTCTGTCTTCTAACTACTTGATTCCATAACTAGGAAAACATGAGCTCAGAGGTCTCTTTTCCTAACAAACACGGTAACCAAATTTTGGTAATTTCGCCACGCTATCATGTGGCGCACTCATGCCAATAGCGTTCCGTGACCATTTCTGTTGGTTTGACTGCATCATCTGGTTGTTTTTCCCCTTTCGGCCATGCTTTTTGTTATTTCAGTTCAACTATCTGACTGTCAAAACACTAACATAGCCAACAACTTTCCTCCCCGGGTGATTGAGGGGAAGTGGGGTATGAGGGCACATGGGTCGTTGGATGGGATGGATCGATGGTCAGGATGTTGGTTGGGTGGTGGAGGGTGAACTATGGTGATCGTGAACGAGGGAAATTAGATCAGGAGGAATGGACGGAGGAGATCGATCGCCAAAGGCTTGAGTCGTGGTAGGAGCGGAATAAGTCCAAGCTGTCAGATCTCAGATGAGTAGATCGAATGGCTATTGGGTGGAGGAGGTGTTCGGAAGATAATGACCGGGAGTGGTTTTACCCAAGCGTAAATAGCTTCTATCGGGTGGTCATTGGGCAGTAAGAGGTAAATATCAGAGCCCACCCTATTCCATTCATCGGGCGCCAAGTAGTAGTGGAGGAGAGAGAGGAAACCACTTTTATCAGGCAGGTGTCCCTCTCACTTGTTGCCCGAGCGATATGCGTGATAGCCATTAGATCTGGAGGGAATGATCTAACGGCGATGATTGATCGATCATATCACGTCAGTCGAGTGAAGTAGGGACTGTCAGATCAGTAGCAAGATCGACGGCGGGGGGACACGAAGGTATGGGATGACCACGAAAAATGTGCAAAGGGGTGCATATGGGCAGAAAGGTAAGATTTTCGAGGCAAAATGGGTTAATTCACATAGGGCCCAAACAAAAGTGGGTTTTTTTATGATGTGAGGGTTGGGTTAGGACATGAGTGAACAAGAATGGGAGTGGATGAGTGAGAAAAGTGGGGTGATGGAACCCGTGGGAACCTCTCCACGACAGCAAAATAGACCATTTCCTTCCTTTAGCCTTCAAAATAGCAACGCTGCACCTCAGGGCTAACAAGGCCTCTAGTATTTCACCTAAAATATTTCTATATTTTTTTATGGTGAATTGTGATTATGTTGATGTTGGTGATGTTGGTGATTATTGGGCTACATGAATTGCATCTTTTTGACAATTTCTTACCTTATATTTTACTTATTTTCCAGATATGCTTATACCATTACACCGCCATTTAGAAATACAAATTCTTGAAAGCCACATGAATACATAATAAGGTAAAAATCCATGTCTAATCTCAATGATATATGTTTTCCTTGTAAATTTGATTCAATTTGTATGAGTTACAAAATCCAATAGTTTTTGTAGCTTCACTAACATTCCATAACCAAATCCAAGGTTTAAATAGTTTAAATGAGAGATAAATCAGTTGGATCATATGGGGATATGACAAGTGTTACCTATATGGATTTCCACCTACTGGGCGCAGATAGAATAATTCTAATTGTCCATAATCTCAAGGTCAAACTCATGGTCAAACAATGATATGGCGCACTGGGCATAAAAAAAAAAGTATCAATTGAGGCTAAGTCCTTATCAAGCGAGTGAGATCATGAAGGATTTGAAGAATGTTAATGTATTTCTCTCATGTTTCACTTCATATGTAGTGAATCATGAACATTAAGAGTATTAATAGGATTTTAAGTTTAGGATGTCAATCTGTAGAGCTACCCTTTAGAATTAAGATTTTCAGAAGTAGTTATTTTTAAAATCCATAAAAATGTTTCTCTAAGAAGAGTACAACATGAATACTAAGCATTGAATGTTGGAGATTATTTGTACATTGGAGATTACAATTACTGTTAAGATATTATTCAGTTAATACATATTTTGAAATGGTTATGCTTTTGTGAAGAATAAATTTGGTGTTTTATCAATAGTTTCCTAAACTTTTCACCTCTTGTGCACTTCAGGAGGGTCCCCTTATGAGAACTAGTGTATTTTAATTTCTTCTATGTCTTATTTATGAAAAATAGATTAGTTTCTTTATTCTCGGTCTCTGCAAGATGTATTTCAAGTATTTAACTAGATGTTCTATTTTCCCCGCACTTTTTTCTATGCTTTGTCTTTACATTCTTTTATGCTCATTACATTTATGTTCTTTTGCAAATCAAGCACGTGAATAAAACTAGAAAATACAAAAAAAATTATCTAGTTACTTCCTAGTTTAATTATTTATCCTCTACAATCTTTGATTTATAGATATGCGCAAACATTAATGATTCTAAATCTTGAATACACACACCAGTCACTTTAATTTTATTTGATCTTATAGATAGTCATAATTTCAATTTAGCATCATTCACTTGTTTTCACAGAATAAAGTTGTCTTTACTTCCTTAGCATAGAAATCATTTTCTTCCTTAGAACATAGTCTTAACTACTTTCTATATTAGAACTTAGGAACATAATTTTTATTGTTTCCTAGACTAGAACTTAAACATATTTTTTACTGTTGTCCAGAATAGAATTGTCAATTGAGTTTTCATAGAAAATGTTGGAAACATACTCCTCTAAGGGTTACAGTGTGGAAGATAAACATTCAAAGGATTCAAAGAGACGTTGGAAGATGAATCCAACAGTCACAAGAATGTATCATAAATCTACATCTATGTTAATAGTAAAATGCAATTCACTATTTTATCATTCCTCTTCACATTCCATGTGCATCTAACATGGTATCAGAGCGGGAGATCTCCTGCCTTACTCAAGTGTAATCGACTTGTTTCTTTGGCATTTTTGTGCATTCTTGTCCTAACTCTACCAATTTTCATGATATAGAAAAACTGGCATCTTCCCCTCATACCCAGGTTCATAGGTATCACATATTTACTTTTGTAACTCCTTTCGTAGGCCATTTCATCTCTTTGTTTGTTAGGTCCCTATAATACTAGTGATTCCCCCATTACTATTGTCATTGTATCCCTTATTATTGTTGTGTCCCTATTATCCCCATATTGTTATTATTGTGCCCCATAGAATCCCACTATTATTATTTTTGTGCCTTTATATTATTATTTTTAGGTCGGCTTTGGTTATATTGTGACCCCTTAGACTCCTATATATAGAAAGGAGTTTTTTTCATTTGAATCATCTAATAATTGTTCATTTGTGTAATGAAAAGGAGATTTCCCCCTCAAAAAGGCTTATTCCTAAGGCATTGATCTATCTTTTCTATCTTTTTTTGAGTTGGTTTCATAACATTTGGTATCAAAGCATTTGAATCTAGGGTTTCGATGCTCCAAACAGGTCATCGTGGCATTTTCGCTATAACTTTGTTTCTGCGACATTTCAGAGGTTACAAAAAATACCCATTTGAGAAGAAATCTTGTTGAACCTTGGGCCCAAACTCCAGATCTTTTCTCACTATAATTTCGGAGATATAATCTGAGGAAGCTAGGGTTTGTGTAGAGCCCCAAATTACATTCCAAATAGGTGACCTTGGGAAAATTGTCATAACTTTCGCTTTGAGCATCAGATTGAATTTTCGTAAGAAGTTACAAAATGAGGATAGACTATAGTTTGTAGAGCCCCAAATTACATTCCAAATAGGTGACCTTGGGAAAATCGTCATAACTTTCGCTTTGAGAATCAGATTGAATTTTCGTAAGAAGTTACAAAATGAGGATAGACTATAGTTTGTTTGGGTATCATTTTTAGAACCTAAGGTTGAAAAAGTGACCCGCAGAACTCCATACAAGTTCGCTCTAATGAACTAATCTATACTCAGGTCATCATGGGAGATTTCACATAACTCTTCATTGGAGAATCCAATATTGATCAGACTTGTGGGGTTAGAAAGAATACTCGGAGGGTTACATCAGGACAAAATTTTAGACCTTGGAGATCCACAATTATAGAGATACATCATATTCAATATCGAGCTCCTACAAAGTGAAAAAATGTGTGTAGTTTTTTTTTAATTTTTGCATAAGCTTGGTTTGAAAAATTAGTTTGAAGGAATTCAAAGGGCATGGTGAAGCATTATTATCGATAATTAATGCCCCAAAGAAAGAAAATGGAAACAACTAGTAAGCAACCTGAAATCTCTAGCATGACTCATGAATAAGAGGAAGAAATGCAACATGATATATCAAAATTACTAGACCAAGTGCAACAAATTTCACTCGCACAAAAAGTAACAGAAGCTAAGATGGATGGTTTAAAGAAATATGTAGAACTAAGATGTATGGCGTGGAAGCTAAGATGGATAGTTTAAAGTAAGGTGTAGAAGCTAAGATCAATGACATGGAAGCTAAGATGGACGGTTTGGAAGCTAAGATGGATGGCGTCGAAACTAAGATGGATGGCATGGAAGCCAAGGTGGATGACTTAAAGAAATGTATGGAAAATTTGAAAACATATTTGAAGACAAATTTGACAAATTTTATACAAGAAATTCTTACTAATGGCGAAAGGGTAGTAAAGAAAACTCATGATGAGAACAAAATAAATGTTAATCATGATTTCATAGACTCTAACATTAGATCAAAGAACCACCATGTTCCAAAGATAGATATGAGGAAGTTTGATGGCAAGGATCCCGGAACATGGATACTATAGATGGAGCTATTTTTCGATCTCCATAATGTGCAAAGCACACAAAAGGTACGCATTACAGCTTTATATTTTGAACCAAATTAGTTCGTATGGTATCGATGGCTTTGCTCTCGTAAACAAATTGTCACGGGCTATTTTTATGGATGAAATGATAGCACATTATGAGGATACAAAAAGCAACACTTTTTTTAGCCAATTGATAAATCTCAAACAAAAGGGTTCAATGATGGAGCACATTGAGGAGTTCCAAAAATTGAACATAAGGGTAGAAAATATTCCAGAGGAGCATAGGATTGATGTGTTCATAGGGACTTTAAAGGATAATATCCAACATGATGTTCGCCTTTGGGAACCTGATTCATTAGAGAAGGCATTCAGGTTAGCAAGAAAAATGGAAAGCAAAATTATGGCAACCAGGAAGCATACCACTCACAACTATAAAGATGGAAGTGTTGTTGCCCCTAGTCTTCCACAACCTATAAGGTTGACACCACAACAATTGGAAGAAAAAAGAGAAAAAGGGCTTTGTTACAGTTGTGATAGCAAATACACTAAAGGTCATAAGTGTGCTGAGAAGAAATTATTCTACATAGATTGTGAAGAGGAAGAAGAAAGGAGCAAGAAAGGTCAAAAGAAGAGGATATACTCCATGAACAAAGCCTAGATGAAGAAAAAATGAATCTGACCATATCTTGTAATGCATTGGTGGGAATTACCACTCCTCAAACCATCAAGATAGAAGGACAATCAAGAAGAAAAAGGTAATAGTGTTGATTGATTCAGGAAGTACCCACAATTTTATTCATTGTAAGGTAGCAAAAGAATTGAATTGCTTCCTATATCCAGCACCAGAGTCTCAAGTGATGATTGCAAATGGAGGAACAATAAATTTCTCTGGAAAGTTCCATAATATCAAGCTATCCATGGGAGAATATGTATTGACTAGCCCAATGCTTCCATTCCAATGGGAGGTGCTGATGTTGTACTAGGAGTCCAATGGCTACAATCCTTGGGTACAATAGCTTTTAATTTCAAAGTTTTCAAGAACTTTTCATGAAATTTTATGTGGAAGGAAAGGAAGTTGAATTAAGTGTGATTGCAGGGAAACCAAGAAAGATAATCAGCTCTAACGGTATGGCAAAGCTTCTAAAAAAAGAACTAAGAGGTGTAATTACACAATATGTTCGCTAGATGTTTCCACATCAGAATCATCTATTTCTCCAGATCTCCAAAAAGTCTTGGACAATCATTCC
>APFE030679050.1:160335-177292 GCA_000404065.3 Pinus taeda
GAATCCGACCATATCTTGTAATGCATTGGCTAGAATTACCACTCCTCAAACTATCAAGATAGAAGGGCATATCAAGAAGAAAAAGGTAATAGTGTTGATTGATTAGGGAAGTACCCCTAATTTTATTCATTGCAAGATAGCTAAGGAATTGAATTTCTTCCTATATCCAGCACTAGAATGTCAAGTGATGATTGCAAGTGGAGGAACCATAAATTGCTCAGGAAAGTGACCAATGCTTTCCATTCCAATGGGCGGTGCTGATGTTGTACTAGGAGTCCAATGGCTACAATCCTTGGGTACAATAGATTTTAATTTTCAAGAACTTTTCATGAAATTAGCTTCAGAAGGAAAGGAAGTTGAATTAAGGGGTATTGCATGGAAACCGGGAAAGATAATCATCTCTAACGAAATGACAAAGCTTCTAAAGAAAGAATAATGAGGCATAATTGCACAATTATGTTCACTAGAGGTCCCCACATCAATATCATTTATTTCTCCAGATCTCCAAAAAGTCTTGGAAAATCATTCCAAGGTATTTGATACTCCCAAAGGCCTCCCACCTATTTGTGATCATGATCATGCTATTAATTTGGTTCCAGGAAGTGTTCCCCCAAACATCAAGCCTTAAATGTATCCCTATGTCCAAAAGAGTGAAATTAAACGTATGGTTGCAAAAAAGCTAGAGGCTAGTATAATACAACCTAGTCAAATTTCTTTCTCTGCTCTAGTAGTATTGGTTCACAAGAAGGATGGATCATGGCGCATGTGTCCAGATTATAGGGAGCTCAACAAGCTCACTATAAAAGATAAATTTCTCATTCCTTTCATTGATGAATTATTGGATGAATTGCATGGATCAATTTACTTCACCAAGTTTGATCTTCGTTTAGGATATCATTAAATCAGAATGAATACTAAAGACATTCCAAAAAATCATTTATAACTCATGAGGGTCATAATGAATTTTTGTTCATGCCTTTTGGCCTTACTAATGCACCTTCTAAATTTCAAGGTTTGATGAATTCCATTTTCAAACCCTTCCTTACAAAATTTTTGTTAGTATTTTTTTATGATATACTAATCTACAGCAAGTCTTGGAAGGATCATGTCCAACATGTTGACATGGTGCTCAAACTATTGGAGGAGAAACAATTATATGCAAAAATCTCCAAATGTTTCTTTGGAGTACAAGAGGTGGAATATATGGGTCATATTAAATCTCATGAAGGTGTTAAGGTAGACCATAGCAAAATTAAAACCATTAAGGAATGGAAAATCACCACATCCATAAAGCATCTACAAGGATTTCTCGGGTTGACAATGCATTATCGCAAGTTTGTTAAGAATTATGGGAGAATAGCAACACCTCTAACAACATTATTGAAGAAAGATGCATTTTCATGGACTCCAAAAGAAATGAAGGCCTTTAAATATCTTAAAGAGGAAATGTTCCAAGCACCAGTCTTATCTGCACTAGACTTCACAAAAACCTTTATTGTGGAATGTGATGCCCTAGGAAGTGGAATTGGTGTTGTTTTAATGCAAGAAGAAAGACCAATTGCTTTCGAAAGTATTTACACAAAGCTATTTATGAGAAGGAAATGTTTGCAATACTACATACACTTAATAAATGGTGACCCTACCTAATGGGAAGACACTTCAAGGTAAAAACAGATCATGATAGTCTTAAATACTTTTTAGAACAAATATTATCTTCAGAAGAGCAGCAAAAAGGGTCACAAAGTGTTGGGTTATTGGCTTTGAAATCATCTACAAAAAGGAAGCAAATGTTGTGTCAGGTTCTCTCAAGAAAGGATGCGGTGTGGAGCATTTTTTGGCCATTTCTATTATCCAGCCATATTGGAATAAACGAAGCAATGGATGATGGAAGATGACGAGGAGTGTGGGCACTCATCAAAGATACCAAGATCCATACATCTGATACATTTAGCTGGAAAAATGATTCGTTATGGTACAAGGATCAGTTATACCTATGTAAGAATTCACAACTCAAACAAAAGATTCTTAGGGAATTGCACACCTATCCCTTAGGAGGGCACTCAGGATTTCTAAAAACCTACCACAAGGTTAAGGAGGATTTTTTTTGGAATTGCCTTAAATCGGATATTCAAAAGTTTGTGGCGGAATGTTTGGTTTGCCAACGAAATAAAGTTGAAACAATGAAGACCCCGGGACTATTACAACATTTATCCATTCCAAGCCAATGTTGGGAGGAGGTTTCAATGGATTTTATCATAGGTTTACCCAAGTCCAAGGGAAAGAGTGTTATCATGGTGGTAGTTGATAGACTTACCAAGTATGCACACTTTTGTGCATTATCTTATCCATTTAAAGCGGGTACAATTTCTACTGCATTTATGGAAACAATTCAAAAGCTGCATGGAAACCAAAGATTATTGTAAGCATCAAAGATCCCATTTTCAGTGGAAATTTTTGGACATAATTATTTTCTTGTCTTGGTACTCAGTTAGATCATAGCTCATCTTATCATCCTCAATATGATGGGAAAACTGAGATAGTAAACAAATCTTTGGAAGGATATCTTCGTTGCTTTGTATTTGATAAACAGACACAATGGGTCAAATGGTTGCCTCTAGCTGAATGGTAGTATAACACTTCCTTCCGTACTGCAACAAAAATGACCCTATATATGGCACTTTATGGTATCATCCACCATCCATCACATCATATTTAAGAGAAAATTCTAAGGTTCAAGCAGTGGAAGATCACATCGAGCAACAACAACAAGTTCTCCAACTCTTAAAGGATAACCTCATCTTGGCATAGAATAGAATGAAACAACAAGCAGATCAACATCGTAGCGGAATAAGTTTTAATGTAGGTGATTGGGTATTCCTATGGTTACAACCATATAAACAAATGTCCCTCAAGAAAGCTAAGGAGGATAATAAATTATCACCAAAGTATTATGGTCTGCACAAGGTGTTGCAAAAGATAGGTACTATGGCATAAAAATTGGAGTTTCCTACAGCTTCACGAGTGCATCGTTTTTCCATGCTTAATGCTTAAATAACGTTATAGGTGACAAGATTCCAATTCAAACAATATTGCCAAAACTTGATGAGGAAGAAAAAATCATATTGGAACCTGAAGAATTCAAAGAATTAAGAACTCGATAGCTACGAAATCAATCAATTTCAAAGAATCTCATCAAGTGGAAGAACTTACTCGTTGAAGATTCCAGATGGGAGGATGACAATTTTATAGAGAAGCATCTAGAACTACTCAAGCGTTGAGGACAACACTTTTTTGAAGGAGAGGGGCATGTTAGGTCCCTATAATACTAGTGATTCCCCCATTACTATTGTCGTTGTATCAATTATTATTATTGGTGTGCCCCTATTATCCCCATATTGTCATTATTGTGCCCCATAGAATCCCACTATTATTATTTTTGTGCCTTTATATTGTTATTGTTAGGTCGAATTTGATTATATTGCGACCCCTTAGACTCCTACATATAGAAAGGAGGTTTTGTCATTTGAATCATCTAATAATTGTTCATTTGTGTAATGTAAAGGAGGTTTCCCCCTCGAAGAGGCTTATTTCTAAGGCGTTGATCTATATTTTCTATCTTTTTGTGCGCTGGTTTCATAACACTTCTATCCACTCAACTCAACGTTTCTCTACCCTCTACTTCTATTGCTCCGGTAGTACCAAAATTTTCCCTACCACCGTAACATATCTGAAAGTTCTTCCTAATTCTTTGTGTGTCAATAAATACACATTTGTGCATTGAGCGCGAGGCATAGAAGTAGCAACACCCTTTTAGGCTTACTCTTGTTCCAAAAGCATTTTAAGGACATAGTTGTGAGTTTATCTCCGCTTGGAATGTAGGTTGGTATATAACATTTCAGTTATGGTTTCCATGGGCTTGCCCTGTGACTGGATTATCACGCTCCATCGCAGGATCTCTTGTTTCATAATTCTCTGTGAGCCTCCACCGGTTTTCCTACATGAAGAATGGTTGTGTTGTAGTTTGTTAAGTGGCATCATGATTGTAATATGTTGGCGTGACTATGGTAAACACGATTATGTTAGCGTATTGGCATGTATTACTCCACCTCCTCCGTCGTTGATTTGGACCAATTCTTCCATTTCTTCGTGTCCAATCCATGCCGTGTTGGATCGATGGTGTAAATTGGACTCAATATATCATATTGTGTGATGTGGTAAATGGATGTGATGGGTGCCACCTACAGGTTTTAGTTTGACCGCCCTCAAAGTGCATTAGACACAATCTTTTGAATGGAATCTGAGGGTTGACCCACAAGGGAACCGAGAGTGGAAGCAGACAACCATGAAACCATCATCACGCCCACCTGGTGAACTTGATCTATCTTTGTTTTGTCCCAGGATCCATCCTCGCGGCCTGTGAAGACGGTTATGGAGCCGTTAGAAGAACCGCAGGCCAGGCAGAGTCCTAGTTCATGGGGTTCCCATGAGATCAAATTCACGGAGGCCTCGTGCTCTTTGAAGACGTGAACCTGCATCCATTCATTTCTCCTGTGAGCACGCCTCTTATTGATCAACTTCAGCTAATTATTGATCAACTTCAGCTAGGCCAAAGAAAAACATGAGATCCATGATAAGGGAAGGAAAACAATTGCAAACTAGATCAAATCTTTACTCGATGGAAGATGACTTTCACATCTTTTATCAGTCGCAACAGAATATTTTGGTGGTGTCTTGAGGGCTTTCAAAGAATTTTAAATCCCAATATCTCCATAATATCACCTAGGTACAACTTGGATTTTCTCTTCATATGACAACTTGAATGTAGCATTGAATAGTTTCAATGTATTACATCTGCATTGAATGTCATATTTGCTTAGTCTCTCTGCATTGGTTCATATGAGTTGGTATATGTTGGTTCGTGCTCCCTGAGTTATATGGTTCATATATTTGGTTAACCATGACTTATATGTTGAGTTTATTCTCTCTACGTTTGCGTCGAACGTGGAATGATTGCATACATTGAACGTTGGTATATAAAAAATATTACGCTTGTCCATTACATGCTTTACCACCCATATCATACCTCCCACTACCATTGTATACCACCGGTTTTTGTTAATATATAACACAGGCCTAACATGGCATGAAATCATTGTTTGGTGTTACGTTTAATACCACCACTTACCTCTCGGAAGTTGAAGTTTTGATAGACATCGTTGTTGCTTTGAAATTATATATGCTCGACGATTTTATAAACTCGCATGTAAACATTATTCATTATATAATTGAAGTCCAAGGGAATGATAGAGTTCAGTTTTTTATCTGTAACCATACTACGCACAGGCTAAATTTTCAGATTTGATTTTGGGAGAAGCTTCCTTTTGTTCGTATTCGAGTAGCCATTGCAACAATATTCCGCCCACACATGGCTAGACTTGACGCATTTTTAGATTTATTAAACACTCTAATGTTATCTACTTCTCATAAGATAGTCCAAATCAATAAGGACACTCTCTTAGATATTCGAACCATTTACAAAATGAAAAAGAAAATATTGAATTTTTGCAGCTTGAATCACAACTACAACAAGATGAGTTACAGAAAAGACAACATTTTGAACCTGTTTTTGTTTAGAACATTAAGACAGACACCCATCAAAAGCCAGCAAGTCATCAAATCAATAATGTTGAGGTTGATTCAGATCAAGTGCTCATTTCAGAAGCATATTTGAATGCAGGTGTGGAAATTCAGTCTACACTTCCCAAAGCAATCATCAGACCTTGGGAAGAGCTTTTCAACAACAAGAACAGAACAAGTATTGCATATGATAAGGAGGCCTCCTTTCATATTCCATATTACTCAAATCCCATCTAGTTCCATAGTGTTGTGTTTCTTCATGAAATTTCACCTTCAGTTGTTCCAGATCTTCCTCCTCTTCCATAGAAACCACAACAGATTGTTAAATGTCAACATTGTGAATGAGTTGGCCATATGAAAGATCACTATTTTTATCTTCATCCATGTAATCATTGTCATAAAACCACTCATTCTTCAAATATATGCTTCAAAAACAAACCTCCTGCAAGAACAAATATTGACCTTGGATGGATCGCTTCTTGGCAATGGGCTTCAACAACCAAGAAGATATTTTAGTCATATGTCAAAACTTGTTCTATAGTATTGAACAATCTTGCAATTAATGTTTCTCCATTCTCTCACCTTGCGTTTGACAGGGGGGAAATGATGGTCATCTACAAGTTTTAGAGCTTCATCAAGCAAGCTTGAGCCACAACCTGCCATACCAAATTCAGAGGTGTAGCTAGAGATAGAGATTCCCTTGAGCATGCCTTTAGTTGGTTGTCAGCCTTAAATCATATATGTGAGGTTGAGACCTCCCTTTACCAGGTTGAACGTATCCCTCTTCAAACCATTACGATCACTTCCTCTAGTAGAAGACTTCAGCTTTGTGCCAAATTTGGAAGAGTTCCGAGAACTTCACTAAGTGTTCCAGTGTTGGTGGTAATCCTTAAACCACCCCCTCATACCAACATTTCAAAGAGCACATTCAGCCTAGTGTTTCAATTCATATTTTTTCACAGTTTGTATTATAACTCTCTTCTTGGACTCATATATACCCCTTCGGATTAAGGGAGGGAATGTTGGACACCTAATCCTCTATGGGTTATGGTGTGGAAGATAAACAGTCAAAGGATTCCAAGAGACGTTGGAAGATGAACCCAAGAGCCATAAGAATGTATTATAAATGTACATATAAGTTAATAATAAAATTCAATTCACTATATTATCATTCATATCTCTTCACATTCCATGTGCGTCTAACAGAAAAAAGATTTCATCGTTTTCATAAATTAGATTCATTTTCATGCTCACTAGAATAGAACTTAGAATGAGAACATAGATTTAGATTTAAGAATATTTCATAGAAATAGAATCTAGCATAGGAAGTTAATCAATTTCATATCATATAAATTTCATTATCTTTTATCACATAGATTCGGCTCCATAGAACAATAATTGCATTTATTTTTCCTAGAATAGAATTGTACTTTCAAATTCAATAGGTTAAAATTTCATTTCTTTCTAGTTTAAAAATACCTGCATTTCATAGATTAAATCTTAATGAAGTTTGTATTTTTATTTCTTAGTGTTGAAATATGGTTGTCATTGATGCCAACCCAAAATTACCAAAATATTCCCCACCTTTGTTGACCAAATTGACATGGAAAATCATGGTTTCTCAAGTCAAGGCCGCCCTTATTGGATTTTCCTCTTCATGTCAATTCTGACAGTATGTGGCATGTCACAAGGGTCCTCACAATTTGAGATATATGCTTGTTCAAAGAGGATTCCCCCATATTGAAGGTCAAAACCCCTAAATAAGGTGACATGGTAGCTTATCATTAGTTTATGGGCTTAGAAGAAATTCATTATGGTTGGAGTGATAATTATTAAAAGACAAATATTTCAAATTTTATATATTAATTTGATTAGGCTCTAAACAGTGAAATTGTAAATTCAAATTTCATTTTCCCTCCTTCATAAATTTGGCCTCATTTTATTTTTGGCTCCAAGCAAATTTTTTTTTTAATTTCATTTTTTCCCTCCTAAATGCAAGTCGGATCCCTCAAATATGTCTCCTCAAAATTTTTATAAAGGCTCTTGTCTCCCTCATCAATGCATGTATCTAATTCTGGTCCAAAGGTAATATAGTTATGAAATCTCTTGTAGCCAATGGTAGTCATGCGAATCTTAAGAAGAAGTTGGGGTATTGCAAAAGGGTTATGTTTCTTTTGGGATATAGTTTCACTGGGCCTTAAGTCTCCTTTTCTCATGTATGGGTGCGAATCAAGATTCATTCTCTAAGTATCTTCAGCCTCCTCTAAGGTACACTAGAAACCATCTTTGGCATTTGACCCTTTGAAATAGGGCATTTCGGATCCTTCTAGGCAAGAAATTGAAGATCCGAGTTCTAAATTTGTTGAGGATTGTTTTGAATTTTTGACTCTATGACTAGAGAAGAGAAGGATTATGTGATGTAATCAATAGGAGGACATTCTCCCCTTTGATATTTTATTTGGTTCATTTCCCAAGGAGGATTTAGGTGATTTTTGGTATAAATTTAGGATTGTGGCTATTTGTAAAGGGTCTGATCCTCCAGAGATCACTCATGCACATGATATTAAGGGAATGAATCCAAGATTTTATTGGAATTATTGTTGAGACTGTCAGTAGTCATTCTTGGGTAGAAATTTATCTCTTCTCTAGTAAGATATTCTTCCTTATTATGGAGTTGTATTACATAATTTATCTAATCTTACTTTGAGAATATTTCGGCATTGTATAAAGTTTTGTAGCCCCCTACAAGCCTAGCATTCCATGCATGGATCAACATGTTAGGCCAAGGACTAGAGGAAGACTTGTGTTGAAATATATAAAGATCCACGTCAAGATATTTATGAGCTTGCAACTAACATTTATTATACCTTCACTCTCTAATATGTTTATGTCTAACCTCAAAAAACCAACAATTATTTGCATGGCATACTAAGTTATGGCACCCTTTAAAGTTTGAAGTTGAAGCACACACTAATCCAAGTCATGGAGCATATTATGTAAAATAAGGTATGTACAGTGATTGTGATTTCTTGATTAATAAATCTAATTAACCTCCATGGAGTATGTGTCTCAAGCTTATCCTTCTACAAATTGTAAGTGTTCAGATCATTATGGTATGAGGTCAGTTCTGTCCATCAGAATATTGGCTGAGGGTTTGATCCTCTTAATGAGTTTTGATTTAGTGACATCAACACTGCAAAATATGGATCATACTTTTATTATGTCATGATTTTATTATCTTTGTGGTACTCTATTTGATTAAAATACTGAAGATTGAAAACATCAAAAATAGGGTCAAATATGTGGTTTTGATCCTTATCCTTGTGGTAGATTTGAAACTCTGGAATTTTTTTTGAAACAAAAGTATCTTGCAGTGAAGGCACATTGGTGTTATAGAAAGTATCTTGGATATTGTTTTGAATTCAAGTATATTTACATTAACTACAGGCATAATAACCACAATGATTCATATTTATGGGAATAAGCATAAAAGTCACATATTTATCTTACAAGTCAAAGGCATCACATCGTCTTCAAATTTCAGACATATTAGTGACAATAATCCTTCATCAATAAAGAAATTGAGGTATGTTGTGCAGTAGTTGGTTTGGTTAAATTAAGCACATATTTCATCCATTCAAAGTTGGTTTGAAGTGGGAATCATTGTTCTTCAATAGTTTGGTATTGGACAATCTGTATTGGATTTTTGGGTTCACTATATAATATTTTGTAAGTGGGTCATTGTCCCTGGTACGAGAACCCATAGTTCATTTTAATTTTATATTTTGAGGATGGTTCAGTGGTGCAAGGAAGGAGATTTAAGTCTCCTTGAGGTTGAAGCATGAAAACACTTCAGGGTGTTAGGGTGGTTTTAGGGCAAGTTGCAGCTTATAGGGCATTGGAGCATCCTTTTAATAGGAGCTGGTAAAACAAGGTATAGGAGCATCCTTTCAAGAGTCAAAGCTTCCTGATAAAACTTGAAAGTTGTATAAAGTACTAGGGATTTGGGACTTCCCTTTTATTTGGATCTGAAACATTGTACTCATTAAATATTAGAGAAGCATTCAATGGTTTTTCTCCTAGAACAGTTTCCACCCAAAATATCTTGTGCACTATTCCTCTGATACTTTGAAGTTTTTATTTTATTGTTAATGCTCCAAAAATTTAATAAATTTTAATCGTAATAAGAAATTTTGATTCACCCCCCTCTTATTATTTCCAACAATTATTATTAGAGTGGGTCCTTACAAAATCAATCTAACCATTGAAGGGAGATAATGGAGTACACTAAGAATGGTGTTCCATTGTTCAATGGGAAAAAATATGCACTATGGAGTGGAAATATGACATTTGGAGAACCATCGAGAATGGATACATTGCATCAACCTCTCCTCCAACAGATGAAGTAGGTAAGAAATGTTTCTAGAATGATGCTAAAGCTAATTTCATTTTGAGTGGACTCTCGGAATCCATTTATTTCAATGTGATGGGTTGTAAAAAAACTAAGGAACTTTGGGCAAGCTTTAGAACATATTTGAAGGTGACACAAAGGTTAAAGAGGCAAACTTCAAATTTATAGAGCATAATTTGAGCAAATAAATATGAGAGAAGACAATAACATTACAACCTATTTTCTTCGAGTAGATGAAGTAACAAATTCTATGGAAGGATTGGGAGAACCATTAGATTAAAAGGTTATTTTTTGAAAGGTTTAAATATTGCTTCCAAAAATATTTAATCCTAAGGTCTTTGTTCTAGAAGATAGATCAGACTTAGACAAACTCATTGTGAATGAGCTACAATTGATTCTTGCAGTTTATGAAATGGGGACTAAACAAGAAGATGCATCTACAAGCAAAGAAACATTCAAGGCCTCAAAAAAGACAAGTAAAAACAAGTAGGAATAAAAAAAGAGGCCTAGTCAAAGAATAAAAAAGGATTCAAATGAAGAAATAGCCAACCTTGTGAGGAAACTCAAAAAGGGAGCATGCAAGTAAAAAGGTAAGATCCCCTTAAAATGTTTCAATTGTGGAATAATTGGACATTTCACTGCAAAATGTCCTTATGCAAAATATTTTGATAGTAATGAAGAGGAGGTTCCCAAGAAGAAGAAAAATAAGGAAGGGAACAGTAAAAAAAGAAAAAGAAGATGTCTAAGAAAATTTTATACTCAAAAGAATACAATTCCTCATTTGATAGCGATAGTGATAGCGATAGTGACTCAAAATAGGTATTGTTTATGGCATTTGATAATCAAGAAAATGTAGTTGCCCCTAAAAATGAAAATTATGAAGAAGGAGAAGATGATTTAGATAAGGAATTGATTTTTTTCTCTTGAAGAACTGACAATATAAAGGAATCACGTCAATAATTTGCAAAAGGAAGTAGATAATATGAAGGAGATCTCTAATGATCTTAACAAGAAGGTCCAAGACTCGGAAAATATAATCATAAATCTGAAAATATAGTTAAAAGAAGCACAAAATATTGAAGTAATGCTCAACAAGGAATTGGAAAATGGTACCAAAACACGAGAAAGGTTGGAAGCAAAGATATGTTCACTCTAAAAGGAAGCATACAAGAAAGATGTCAAACAAAACTTTATGAACAACTCTAAATTGTTGGATGAAATCATCAACCGTCAAAGGCCATGCGATGACAAGCCAAGACTAAGATATGAGGAAACATTTTTTAAAGGATCAAGTTCTGTGACAAGAAATAAGAATAAACATAAAATATATGCTAATTTTGTCAAAGAACCAATAAATAATCCATAATCATTGCCCTCAACTCAGGAACAGAGGATGCCCAGAAAATAATTAGCTAAAGAGAATATGCAATAAGAAGGTTTTTGGAGATCTACATCACCTAGAAGATCCTCTTATCTCAGGTACCAAACCATTTTTTTTGGTGTATGTTATTGTTGCAACAATTTTGGGCATAAATATATAAATTTCAATGCTTATGCCAGAAACATTAGTTATGAAAAATAACCCAAAGGAAACTACATCAAGAGGCCTCGTGAAGATTACAACTGGAAATACAATAGTTTTTGTTTGTTGAGAAGTGAAGTAGAATGTTACAAGTGCAATAATTTTGGACATACATCAAATGATTGCGGTATAATTTCTCCTTCAAGGGAGACAAAACAGGATTTCAATTCTCCTTTGAAAGTATGGAAACGGAAAGAAGAAACATGCAATATTTCTCTTATAGCCTAGTGCAAGAAAAATGAATCGTTAAATGATAGTGGTTGTTCAAAACATATGGAAAGGGATAAAAACAAATATGTAACCTTGTGAAAGGATAAATATGGAAAAGTCTCATTCAACAATGACAGATCATCTAAAATTTTTGGGAAGGGCACAATTAAGCTTGGAGGCAAAGATGCCAAGGTAGAAAATGTATTTCTCACTGAAAATATGAATAAAAATATGTTGTGTAAATCAAATGTGTGACTCCCCAGATGCGGGTGTTGGCACGTCACAAAGGAACAGGCCACATGTCCAGCATGTGCCGCCCCGTGCTCGTATTTATGGTTGATGGAGTTAGCCGTCAAAGGGTTAATCCTCCGCAGTCCGAGCTCTGGGCATTCAATGCCGAACAGAGTGAAATGATGGTGCTGCAGCTTGCAGTTA
Source organism: Pinus taeda (assembly GCA_000404065.3). Classification (NCBI taxonomy): domain Eukaryota; kingdom Viridiplantae; phylum Streptophyta; class Pinopsida; order Pinales; family Pinaceae; genus Pinus; species Pinus taeda. The sequence goes on from APFE030679050.1 coordinate 172,611, forward strand.
TGGTTCGCTCCCACCGAGGGAATGAGGAGGGTTATCAAGGCACGGATGAGCAGAAGCGAGCCCATTGTTATGGTGAAGCTGGTGAGGTTCAGACGGAGGGGAATTCCACGAGGGTGCAGACGCAGAGGTGGGCGGTTATTCTACCACTTCGACCAGCCATCTTGGATCACCGCGGCTCCAATTCAGGCTCTAGTCTCAGGTGGAAGTGGCAAACCAAGTGAAATTAGGGCAATCTGGTTACAAAGAGGGACTTTCTTCCCTCAGGATACAGCTTCTCAGAGATTGTCGTGATTGGGAGAAACTTGTGGCGAATTTTGTCTGGTTGCTGGTCTCAAAATTCAATGCAGGCTAACAGGGGAGACGGAGGCGGGTCCATGGCGAGACTACGGGAGCGACAACCTTGCAGGAGGGGAACTGGGCGAGGTTCATCCTCTCGCCCTCCGGCAGCGAATGAGCACCACCATTGTTGCTGTTGTTATTGCTACAGGAGGGCAAGGTCTAAGCCACTCCAAACTGGGCAATTCATGGAGGTGGGTAGCTCAAGCGAAGGAGAGCCAGCTCTTCCAGCATTTGGCTCGGTTGTGTTCACCCTGGGCAGCTCCAAGGACAGTGAAGGTATCAATGCTCATATTTCAGTTCTCTTTACTAAAGCTCCTGAAGGGAATGACAGTGGGACGCCTCTAGGAATGGTGGAACCACTCACAGAGGGTATTGGAAAGGAGAGCCCAGTCCTACAACCACCAATTGAGGTGGGCACCTCAGGGAAGGATATTCTGCATGCCCCTTCGCATCCCCAGGAGCAGGAACCTCAAGGCATAGCAAAGGATAAGTGGGTTGCCATGTGGGAAGGAATCCCTGAGGGTCAGGGATGGTGTACCATCGTGGAAGAAAAAGGTCTTGGCGAAGAAGGTCTCGGCGACGACTGATCCTCCGACACGCGCACCAGCTCTTACCTTTCTCTCTCTGCTCGGGTCCAGGATAAAGGTCACTATGTTTGTTCACTTGCATTTTTTTCATTATGTCTTGTTTCTGTCGATCTAGTTTACTATCAGTCTGTCTCGTTAGTGTCAATCTACAGTCGGGTTCCGAAGGAAGCCCCTGCGTGGGCCGTCATGTTCTGTTGAACGTCAAGTAGAATTGGCCTCGGCCTCAGTTAGTTTTTGGGGGAATTTAGGTAGTCCTGTCGTTGCTGCCCCTGCGAGGGAGATTTTTGCGTCAATGCCAAGATACCCAAAGTGCCACTGGTGGCCATGGAAGTCCTGTTTCACTGCTTGTAATATTTTCCTGTAAATATAATATAATAGACTAGCTAGTTTTACCGAGAAAAAAAACAAATCAAATGTGTGACTAAGGGCACGCATTTTTGTTCAACTCTAAGAAATGCGATATAAGGAAATAAAATCGGTAAAATTGGTGGATACAACTTCAAAATCTCCAAATAACATATATTATCTAGATGAAATTGGAAAAGAGAAGTGTTACTTGGGAAAGGAAGATGAAGGTTGGGCTTTGGGATAGGATAATGGGTCACATTCACTTTGAAAATATTGTGAAGGTCAGTAAAAAGGAAGGAGTTAGAGAAATGATTGAAGTCACAAAGCCAACAAATACCACATGCAATAATTGCCAACATGGAAAGTAGACCAGGGTAGAATTTAAAACTAAGGAACATTCTACCTCAAATCCATTGGAGGTGGTTCACACTGAGTTATGTGGACCTATGAGAACTAAAGGACTAAAGGTTGAACTATAATTAATATTATTGACTGATGATTACACTTGAATGAAAGCAATAATTTGTATGAATAAGAAGTCAGAAGCCTTTGAACATTTCAAGATTTATAAGGAAATGGTTGAAAATGAAACTGACTTGAAAATACAGTGCTTAAGATCGGACAACGAAAGTAAATTTACGGATAAATAATTTCAACACTACCGTGAAAAAAAAAGGAAAAAGGGCAATTCTCAATAGCCATGACACCTCTGTTAAAGTCAGTCTTTCCAGCCTTCCTCCAGTGATCAAATATGCTCTTACAAAGTTATTTTGAAGTGTCAAGGTCAAATTTTGTCATTTCAGTGAGTCTTCAAGCAAAATTTAGTCACTAGGCATTAGGTCTAGGGTTTGCTCTCACTCTTTTCAAATTTGCCCAAATTCCAATCTATGTCACTATTCAGCTGAGTCTATCATCATTCATAGGGTTTTCATTATCATCTCAGTGTCTAATGAGTCATTTTACACCTTGTTCATGCTTCAGTTGCGCCTAGGTAAGGTCATTTCCCTCTCCTAGGGTTTTGAAAGAAATTTCTCTTGGACGGTCAAATCATCAGCAAAACTTGTTTCCTGATGTTCATAAACCTTCCCCTATCCTTAAAGTACCTTACCAAATGCTTCCCATCACTGAGATTCCCCAAATTCCTCATTTTCGCACAAACCCTAGTTTCTAGCTACAACCTGGCAATTTCTAGGTTGGGCCTGTGTTTTGCCATTTTGGACCCCTTCCCCTCACTCAATCTCTGAGATTCCACTTTCCCCTGCTTCCTAACATCCCTCCCTACTTCCAAAAATTTCCCCAAGAATTTAGAAGCCCCTTATCCCCTTCATTTCGCTTCATTTCGACAAAATTCATTGTTTCACACATCGGGATAAGTTTCACTCAAATGGTGTTTCAGAGCAATAAAAGATGAATTTGGGAAAACTGAGAGACGTGTTTGTCCACAACATGCCAAAGAAGAAAAACCTCCTTCACGTTTTGCACAGGTGTCATGGTTTTAGAGAAATGTCAAAATTACAATCGCGAGATCCAAGGCGGTTGACCGAGGCACTAAAACGGAGAAAGAGGCCCGAGCCCCTCCATATCTTGTCCGAGGCTTCACTCAAGGACCAAGGCACTAAATAGCCTAGCCACAGCACAAATCCCAAGAAATTTTGAGCATTGTGGGTAATTTTTGGTTTTTTTTAGGCAATTTACAGGTTTTCTCCATTAACGGGTCTCACCCCCCGTGAGACCCTTCATCTCGGCAACTCCATTTTGCAAAAACTCAGCATTTCTAGATTTTTCATGCAAAGTTACACTTGATCAGCCATTACTAAGAAATTTCACCAAGTTTTGGGCCTCCAGAAAGTCAAAAAACAAGCAAAAAATGACTTTCTGCCACATTATTGACACACAGAAAGCAGTCTTGGGAGATTGAAATTTTGGAGGAGAAAATGGCCACCAAATTCAGAAATTCCACTTGGGTTGGAAAGTAGACATCCAGACCTTTCCAACAAGCCCACTTTTTCCTCATTTGGACACCTGGAAGTACCTCAATATCAGCTCCAAAGTAGCGCGACCTGTTCAGGAAGAGGGCACGACCCGTTGGGCAGTTTTCACAGGAATTCATCTACAGCGCAGGAATTCGCCCAGCTTTGACTAGTTTTGACTTGAGATGGGATTTTTCACCCTCTTTGATGTAATTAATGTATTTTAATGTTGACATGACACTTATTTACCTATTCTAGAAGATTCATTCATGAAATAGCGAACATTTAATGAATGAATTGGTTTCCTAGCTTATAGAGGCAAGTTGTTTTGACTACCTAGATTTTAGTGCTTAGTTTAGAATTGGTTGAAACAGCTCCTAGAAGGATGAGCTCGACCCCTAGAGGCAAGGAAAGGTGTTAGCTTGCCTATATTATGTATTTTCTTAGTCATTTTCAGAGGTTGGAAGGTTGGACTCTTGAGGGAGAAGCTATCATTATATTAGTTCACTATATCTCTACAATTTTTGGCTAAGGAAGACCAGGGTTTTGCAGTCCTTTTTGGGATTCTTGTGGTTACATGTATTGATGGTGTGTTTATCTATGTACCTATAAGTGTGTTATGTGAACCATATCCTTTCTGCAGTTAATATGGCTCCATCAATAGTCATATTATCCTCCTTGTCAAGCCTTATACCTCTACTCTCCATGTTAAACTTCAAAAAAGAGAGAAAGTCATTAAAAATCATGTTTATCTCTGGGTACGCAGGTTCTCTCTACCTTGCCTGCGTGTACGCATCCCAAGCTCATACCTACGTACTTGTATGCTCTGTAAGTCAAGGGATGGGTGCATACTCCTGTAAAGCTCAAAAGGCGCGAGTTTCATCTAAAAATAGTTACTTGTGGTCACTTCTAGAGCTTTCTAGAAGAGTGTTTGACGTGTATTGAGCGCCTCCAGATGGTTCATGCATCCCTATGATAGAGGAACTTATCCCATCAAGAGGGAGCTACCCCATCCAAAAGAGGGAGTATCCCATTGATGTTGGAACTGAATAACTTCCTCTAGAACACTATAAATACAGGCCTTGGGCCAGAGGAGGGGAGGTTGAAAAAGCTGAACATTCCAAAGGGTAGATGCTGCTGGAATTACGACTTCCATTGTTAACTTGTGAGGAGAGATTACCATCTCCGTTCTTGTTTCATTTGGAAGTGGGTGAGCTTATCAAAGTAAAGGAAAACTCTTGCTGGACCCTGGGAGGAACTTGACAACACCAAGGCTCAGGTTGTAATGGTTTCTTTTGTTTCCTATTAATACAAATAAGTCCATTCTTCTCAACAATTTGTTATTAATGAGTTGTTTCATATACCCCTTGGTCTGTATGTTGAATATGTTTTATTTTATGAGATATTCAAGTGCTATTTAATCGTTTGATTGTTAGTG
>APFE030679050.1:180674-224400 GCA_000404065.3 Pinus taeda
ATTATCTAGTGATTAGTTTAGAATTAGTTGAAACAGCTCCTAGGAAGCTGAGCTCGACCCCTAGAGGTGGGGAAAGGAGTTAGATCTTCTATATTATGCCTTCTCTTACTCATTTTCATGGTTGGACTCTTGAGGAAGAAGCTCCTATTGTATATTTCACTTGTATCTCTGCAATTTTTTGGCTAAGGAAGTCCAGGGTTTTGCAGTCCTTTTTGGGATTCTTGTGGTTACATGTATTGATGGTGTGTTTCTCTATGTACCTGTAAGTGTGTTATGTGAATCATTTCCTTTCTTTTCCTTCTGTACATTAAGCAAACGAAGTGTTAAAGTAAGAATTCATGACTGTCATGCTCTGCTTTTAAGTTTGTTTAATTTCAATGTTTTCTACTGTTTAAGGAGAATTCAAAGTTATTATTTTCTCTCCTTAACTCCTCATTCCTAATCATCCACCTCAATCAAAGGCATCAATACTGTCTCCTACCTCACCCCAAAGAACCCCCTGCAGAAACTGTGTCCAATCCCTGCACCCAAAATTGCCATCCCCTCAATTTGACACCAAAAACCCTAAAAACCCCAAATCAACCCTTTTGATTAGTTTACTAGCCTAAAATCAGTGTTACCCTATTGGTCATCTCATCCATTGAAGATTTTACTGAGATTGACCGGAGAGAGCCTTCTCCTGCCCCGTAGGGCTATCTACGAGGCTAAATGGTTTGATGTTGCCTTGAGGTTTGCCTTTTTCAGCCTGAGGTGAAATTTCAAGCGCTAACAACCTCAACAAAATGGAGTGGTTGAAAGAAAGATTAAGGCTCTAGTAGATATGGTCTGGACTATGTTAAGAGACTTAAAAATGAGCGATATATTTTGGGTTCAAGCAGTAAAATCCACAATTCATATTATGAACAAAGTAATTCTTAGAAGTAACAGTGAAAAGACCCCATATGAGCTATATAAAGGGATACCAACCAACATCAAGAATTTCAAAGTCTTTTGGAGCAAATGCTACATAAAGAGGGATGACTCAAAGTTTGGCAAGCTAGATTCCTGAGTGGATGAAGGTATAATTTTTGGGTACTCCACCAAACGAAAAGCATACAAATGTTATAATTTAAGACTCAACAAAATAGTTAAAATAATCCATGTTTCATTTGATGAATGTTGCAGGACAAAGACCAAATATGAGATAAATAAATTGAAGAGCTAGAGCAAGAAGTAAATGTCAGAGAAGAGAAACCATCAGAAGAAGAACCCACTGATGAGTAGGGACAGATAGATCAACAATATCCTCAAGCACCCTCCAAATAACCTAAGATATGGCACTAGAAGACTCACTTATCATAAAAAAATTATTGGAAGCAGATGCAAGAATTGGAACCAAAAGAAGCTGGCAAGCACATGTGGCAGAGGAAAGATATCTTTCCTTACTATCCACCATTGAGCCTAACAACTTTGATGAAGCTAGGAATTGTAAACACTAGGTCAAATCCATGAATCAATAAATTGACAAAATTAATAAAAATGACACATGAGAACTAGTACCAAAACCAAAGGACAAAAATGTCATAGGTACAAAATAGGTCTTCAGGAAAAAGATGAATGAATATGGACATGTTACTAGGAATAAAGCCAAATTGGTATGTAAAGGATACGCACAAGTGGAAGGAGTTGATTACGAAGAAAAAATTGCTCCAATGGCTATATTGGAATCCATCTAGATGTTCTTGGCGTAAGCTTGTTCCAAAACAATTAAATTATATTAGATGGAGATCAAATCAGCCTTCTTGAACGAACAATTGGAAGAAAAAGTCTACATAGAGCAGCGTGAAGGATTTATTCTTAATAATAAGAAAGAATATGTTTGTATGTTAAAGAAAACACTTTATGGCCTCAAGCAAGCCTCAAGAATGATGGTATGCCTGCTTAGAAAAGTATATTCAGAAGCAAGGTTTCAGAAGAAGAAATGTTGACAATAACTTATATATAAAGATCAAACACAACAGCTTAATGCTCATAGAAGTATATGTGGATGATATCATCATTGGAATTGATGATGAAAGGCTAAGTAATAAGTTTTAAAATGATATGAAGAATGAATTTGACATGTCCTTACTTGGAGAATTGACTTTCTTCTTGGTACTTTAGTTTTTTCAGGAAGAAGATGGAATATTCATCTCTAAATCTAAGTACGTCATAGATACGCTGAGGAGATTTCGAATAGAGGATTGTAAACTGATTAGCACTCTCATGGTGACAGGATGCAAGATGGGCAAGGATAATGAATCCAAGGAAGTTGACTAAAGATTATATAGATCAACGATTGGTAGCCTATTGTATGTGATAGATTCTAGATCAGGTGTGATGCAGGTAATTGGAAAGGTTGCATGATTCCAAGTAGAACCAAAAGAATCTCATATCCTTTCTATAAAAAGGATATTCAAATACCTTAAAAGAACCACTGATTATGGCCTATGGTATCCTAAAGGAAATGAGCTTATTATAATAGCCTATACAGATGCTGATTGGGTGGGTTACATTTATGATCGTAAGGGCACCAATGGAGCAAATTTCTACCTTGGTGGTTGTCGCGTATCAAGATCTCTAGGTGAAGTTTAATGAGCCTATTCAAATGTTATGTGATAACACCAATGCATATTGCCATGCATTCAAATACAAAACACATTCCTTTCAAATATCATTTGGTTCAAGAACAAGTTACTGAAAAGAATATCAAGTTCGAGTACATTAGGAATAAGGAGAAGATAGATGATATCTTTACCCAACCTTTATCTCAAGAGACTTTTGATTATCTTTGGCAAAAACTCGAGATTCCACCGGGTTCGCATTTGATACATATTTAAATAGGGATGCAACAAATTACAGAGACAACCATAAACACAGAGATGCAGCGGAAATAATACTTCATTTCATTAATGTAAAATATTGAAATATGCTTACAAACAACAATTGAAATAAACCAACTAGGGCGATGGTAGCTTATCTCTGAGAAGAGATGTGGTCGCTATATGCCTCTCAACTATGTTACAATGAGGCTCGAAAGCCTATTTATTGTTGAGAAACAATGGAAAACCCTACACATCCAAAAACCTAACCCTAGAAGATGAAACACCAAACTATGGGCCCCATTTGGGTAAATTGGTAAATCAACTTCGCGGGTCGTACCTTTGGCATACGATCTCCGTTTGACACACACAATATCTCGTTAGAAAGATCTATCCAAGAACTACAACTTTGGGAAGAGAAAAATCTAGCCATGGACCCATGTTGCTCCTAGTTTTCCCAAAAAAATGTCGTTTAGGGCCTCAAAACGGCTCTGGAAGTTCAGGACCCAAAAAACTGCTAAAAATCGTAAAATATGCTACAATTAAAGAAACTGAAAAGCTGAAAGAAACAATGGTGGGGTTCAAATTGGACTTGGTAGGTGGCCACCAATATCCACCTAGATCATTCCTCCCCCCTTAGGAAGCAATGGTTCCCATTGCATTGAGTTCCTCCATAAGATGAGGAAAATTCTGCTGAACTTGGTCCCTGGTGAGCCACTTGCCCTGGTGAAGGAGTTGGCCTGCTTTGACAACTCGATACAGTTGGATATTCTACTAGCATGTAATATTCCTAATTAGCTATGGCTAATTGGAATATTCGATTTTGTTCGATTTTTGCCTTATATAGTTATTTGTAAATAAAAAGTGAGGAAGGGGGAACATAACTCACTTTAGAATAAAAAGTCACTTCCTAGGTAGCACAACGTTGTGACTTAAGGGGGAACCAAGGGTGCCAAAGGGGAACGCAGAAATGGGGCCCACATAGACACATGGAGGGACTCCACAGGAGGGAAGGAACACACGGCAAGAATGGGATCACGTAGGAGAAAGTGAGCCTAGGGTTCATGAGAGGCAGAGGCTATAAAATAGAGAGGAACCCCCTCATTTGGGATCATTCTAGTTATGAGCATTTGTGATAGTCATTTTGACTTAGAGCACGCTGGTTGTTTAGCTAGTCTGCAGCATTGTTTAGTGCATTGAGTGTCTCCGTTCGGAGATCTCACCCTTAGCCCCGGGGGACTTCGAGTGCTTGCTCGGGAAAGGTATTTCCATGGGTATTCCAGCAGTAGTTTCATCAGCATTTTAGCAACAGTTTCATCATCATTTCAGCAGCAGTTTCATCAACATCTTTGAGGAACTGCGCAGAACCCCAAGGGGGTGATTTTCGGGGGTCGTCCATTTCAGAAAATCTTTCTGGGTTTTTCTGGGTTTTTTTAGTAGAGTCTGATTCTAGAGTTTCAGCCTTTTCTGAGGATGGGAGTAGCCCCAATCCTCATTCGATTTCCAGAAGCAATAATAACACGACAATTTTCCAGCAGCTGGGACGCAGATCAGTGTGAGGCCATTCCAGGAAATCTTTTCTGGGTTTTACTGGGATTCTTGAGTAGAGCCCAAATCCAGAGTTTCAAATTTTTCTGAGGAGGAGAGTAGCCCCAAATCATCATTTTTTTTTCTAGCAACAACAGCAGCACAACAACAGCATCCACGTAGAGAGGCCATTCTTGTCATTCTGAGAGTATTTCTTCACTTGCCTTGTGCAAGTCGAGGTGCCATCTATGTAATCACCTCTTGTACTCATTTATTGCTCAGTATAATAAAATGGCTTAGCATTTCTCGCTACATTTCTTGTGTATCTTCTTATATTCCAGTTTACATTATTATATGTTGTTCCACTGTTATTGTATCACTTCTGGGTTATTATATCATTTGCACATATTTGGTTGGAGTTTGAGGAATATTCTAGGTTAGGAATATTACAGTGTATTAGAGCATAGATCTAGCTCAGCGTATGGAGCTAGCAATCTATGACACCAAAGGAAAAACCCTATATCGGTTACAGAGGTCAGAGATACAAAGACACTATGCGTAGGTTGGAGAATACCTACAGAGAGGGAGATTGTGTTCCTGTGGCAGACGCAGAACAAGAGAAAACTATGGTAGATGCAGAACAGCGAGAGCAGTAGTGAACGCATATCAGATGGCAAACGAGGACGGGAAGAGATTTGTGGATATGCTCCTCAAATTAGTGCAGGATCTATCGAGGTAGATTGAGGTGATGGGGCAGATATTCACGGTAGTAGAGGCCAGACAGCGGGAGAACCCACGATTTTTTTAGATCAGTGATGGATCAGGTGCATCCCATCACTTGCTAGAGCAGCATGATACTGCGCAACAGGGGGCTTCACATGCCCCTACAGGCTCTACCATGCCCACCTTCTTAGGAGTAGACACGAAGGCCACAGCCCAGCAGGAGACAGAGCTCGAGCATATGGGTGATTATTTTGTAGAGTATCAGGCCTATGGGTAGGAGTTCAGGGAAACCCTCTCATTCAGATATTTTGTTCAGCTCCAGTGGGATAGCAGACCCCGTGATCATCACAGAGGGTACCAACATTACTATGATGGCAACACCCACCGTGCAGCAAGTAGATTCCACTTGCCTACATTTGATAGCTCATCAAATAGTTTGGCAAAGTCTTGGGTGGAGACGCTGGACATTTATTTCCATCTTAACTAGATGTCGGAGGCAGAGGCCATCAAGGTGGCAACGTTGCATTTCGATGGCGAGGCCCAGGATTGGTGGTTTCATGGGATGGTTACATTGGGGCACTCCACAGTGACGTTATATGCCAAGTTTACCAGGAGACTGATGGAGCGATTTGATCGGAGGGATCCAAAGCAGCATTTTATTGCGCTGACGAGGCTCAAACAGACAGGGAGCCTAGAGACCTACATTGCAGATTTATTTAGCGTCTCCGTGATGGTTCCAGACCTCTCCATGGCACGGAGGGTCTATATGTATGTTGAGGGGTTAGCAGAGCTACTTCATGGTTTAGACTAATCCCCTAGACCAGCTATGCTCCAGGACGCTATCAGCAGGACCCGGGACTTACAGGATGTCTTATCCAGGACCCGGACACCTTACTCCCAGAGACAGACTTTCCAATCTAAGGGGAAGGATGTGAGGATTCCACCTCCAAAGGGGAATCCAGGACGAGTACAGCTTGACGACGATGCCAGGAGGGAGCTCAAGAAGAAGCGGTTGTGCTTCACCTGTCTGGAGCCATGGGCACCAGGACATAAATGTGCTGCTGGTAAAGCACATTTTATTGAGGTCTTCTCCGAGAGCAGTGGAGAAGAGAATGACGAGGAGGATGTGGAGGTAGGAGATAGCCATGCCATACAGGGACCTTTTCCACCTCCACCACCAACAGCAGGTGGTGCACCTTTTGCACCCACTAGAGGGGCCCTTGCAGCATTGCAGGGAGTTCCCAAGTATCTGACACGACGCGTACGAGGGACAGTACGTGGCCAACGCGTATCTGTTTTGGTTGACAGTGGGGCAACCCACAACTTCATCGATGCCCAGATGGTTGAAAGGAGAGGTATACAGATAGAGAGCTTCGATGGGTTGTCATTCTTGGTCCCAAGAGATCAGACCATGACGTGTGCTCGTTATGTTCCAGATCTTTCAGTGACGATGGGCACCTGCATGTTGACTGACCACTTTTTCGTGGTCGATATTTCGGACACCAACATGATACTAGGTGTTTAGTGGCTTATCACTCTAGGGAAGGCCATGACAGATTGGAAGACCCTGGAGATGGAGTGGGATGATGAGAAGACAGGGAGGCATGAGAATATATGGGGGCAGCACACATATCCACCTCAGACTATCTCAGCTCATCGGATGGAGGCAGTCTTTGAAAGGGAGACAAAGAGTGGCAGTGGAGCTGCATGCATCAGAGGCAGGAACTACAGGGCAGACAGTACACCCAGAGATACAGTCTATCCTTGATCGGTATTCCATAGTGTTTGGGGAGATTCCACCAGGAGAGCCACCAGATCGGGGGTTTGAGCACACCATCGAGCTTGAGCAGGGGCATACAGGCAGTGATTACCACCCCCTATAGGCACCCCAAGGCCTATCGGGATGAGATTGAGCGAGCTATCCAGGAGTTGCTTGCATTGCCAAATTTCATGCAGCCATTTGTTTTGGAGTCTGATGCGTTAGGAGAGGGGATAGACGTAGTATTGATGCAGGGAGGTCACCCTATAGCATTTGAGAGCCGGAAACTCCTTCCGCATGAGAGGTTGTATTCCATTTATGACAAGGAGATGTTGGCCATCATGCATGCATTGGCTAAGTACCAGCGGTGTTTTGTAGGCAACAGGTTCAGGGTGAGGACTGATCACAACAGCCTCAAGTTCTTTTTAGAGCAGAAGCAGCTACAGGAGAGGCAGTAGAAGTGGATCAATAATATCCAAGCATATGACTTTGACATTGAGTATGTCAAAGGTAAGAACAACGTGGTAGAAAATGCCCTTTCACGTAGACCAGCCACGTTGTCTCTTATGAGCTTGGATATAGATTGGAGGGCTCGACTCTTAGTAGAGTACTCCAAGGATAGGTTTGCATGTGAGGTTCTAGATGGGTAGGTGGTAGATGACAGGTTCAGGGTGGCCGATGAGATCATCTACTACAAGGACCGGATCTTCTTGACTGAGGGGTCTCAGCGCAAGAAGAAGATACTCCAGGCATCACATGATTCCCCATTGGCAGGACATCAGGGCTTTACCAAAACCTATAGGGCCATTAGGAAGAGGTTCTCATGGAAGGACCTCAAGGAGGACGTACTCCAACACATCCGGGAGTGCGATGTTTGCCAGAGGAACAAGGGAGAGATGAGCCATCCCAAAGGATTATTGCAGCCTCTTCCCATTCCGGAGGGGAAATGGGAGAGTATTTCGATGGATTTCATCACAGGGATGCCCATGGTACAGGGCAATGATTGTATCTTTGTCACCGTTCATTGACTGACGAAGTACGCACATTTCTTTGCCATATACACACACTATACAGTAGCACAAGTGGCCGAGCTGTTCCTTAGGGAGATCTTCAGGCTACATGGTCTTCCTAAGACCATCGTCAGTGACAGGGACAACAGTTTCATGGGCGGGTTTTGGAAAGAGCTTTTCCGATTGGTGGGGACGGAGTTGACACCGAGTACCAGCTATCACCCACAGACGGACGGACAGACGGAGATAGTTAACAAGTGGCTGGAGGGCTACTTGCATAACTATGTCAGCGGGCAGCAGCGACCATGGCTGAAGTGGCTGCATCTGGGGGAGTACTGCTACAATACTTCACATCACATGTCCATTGGTATGTAACCATTCTATGCCTTATATGGGTATCATCCTTTATCTTTTGCTGACGTGATGTTTGGTGATAGCAAGGCTCCTAGAGCCAATATTTGGATCTAAGAGAGTCAGGATATCCTTCGAGCTCTCAAGGATACCATGGCTACAGCGCAGAACCAGCAAAATTTGTATGCCGACAGGGGTCGGGTGGAGAGGCAGCTCGAGGTAGAGGACATGGTCTACCTACGATTACAGCCATACTGACAGTCATCGCTGAAGTAGAAGGGGGTTGAGAAGCTCAAGCCCCGCTTTTATGGGCCATACAGGGTGATAAGCAAGATTGAACAGGTTGCATCTGAGTTGGAGTTGCCCCAAGGCAGCAAGATTCATAACATTTTTCATGTATCATGCATGAAGAAAGCATTGGGGCAGCAGGTGACTGTGACAGATGAGCTACCACCCATGGATGATAAGGAGCATTTGGTATTACAGCCGGAGGCTATCATTGACTATAGGGAGAGACGGTTGCGGAGCAAGACGGTCCGGGAATCCTTGGTGAGGTGGAAGAATTTTCCGGATGAGGATGCTAGTTGGGAGAGTGAGGAGATCTTACATCATCCATCACTTCAGTTGCTTGAGGACAAGCAACATTTTTCCGGGGGAGACTGTAATATTCCTAATTAGCTATGGCTAATTGGAATATTCAATTTTGTTCAATTTTTGCCTTCTATAGTTATTTGCAAATAAAAAGTGAGGAAGGTGGAACATAACTCACTTTAGAATAAAAAGTCACTTCCTAGGTAGCACAACATTGTGACTTAAGGGGGAACCAAGGGGGCCAAAGGGGAACGCAGAAATGGTGCCCACGCAGACACATGGAGGGACTTCGCAGGAGGGAAGGAACACATGGCAAGAAGGGGATCACGTAGGAGAAAGTGAGCCTATGGATCATGAGAGGCAGAGGCTATAAAATAGAGATGAACCCCCTCATTTGGGATCATTCTAGTTATGAGCATTTGTGATAGTCATTTCGACTTAGAGCACGCTGGTTGTTTAGCTAGTCTGCAGCATTGTTTAGTGCATTGAGTGTCTACGTTCAGAGATCTCACCCTTAGCCCCGGGGGACTTCGAGTGCCTGCTCAAGCAAGGTATTTCCATTGGTATTCCAGTAGTAGTTTCATCAGCATTTCAGCAGCAGTTTCATCAGCATTTCAGCAGTAGTTTCATCAGCGTCTTTGAGGCACTGCGCAAAACCCCAAGGGGGTGATTTTCAGGGTCGGCCATTTCAGAAAAGCTTTCTGGGTTGTTTTGGGTTTTTTTAGTAGAGTCCAATTCCATAGTTTCAACCTTTTCTGAGGAGGGGAGTAGTGCCAAATCCTCATTCGATTTCCAGCAGTAGCAACAACACGGTAGTTTTCAAGCAGTTGGGACGCAGATCAGTGTGAGGCCATTCTAGGAAAGATTTCTAGGTTTTTCTGGGTTTCTTGAGTAGAGCTCAAATCCAGAGTTTCAACTTTTTCTGAGGAGGGGAGCAACCCCAAATCATCATTTTTTTTTCTAGCAACACCCATGCAGAGAGGCCATTCTTGTCATTCTGAGAGTATTTCTTCACTTGCCTTGTGCAATTCGAGGTGCCATCTATCTAATCACCTCTTGTACTCATTTATTGCTCAGTATAATAAAATGGCTTAGCATTTCTCACTGCATTTCTTGTGTATCTGCTTATATTCCCGGTTTACATTATTATATGTTGTTCCACTGTTATTTTATCACTTCTGGGTTATTATATCGTTTTCACATATTTGGTTGGAGTTTCGCTGGGGTTTGAGGAATATTCTAGGTTAAGAATATTAGATGGTGAGTGTGCTTGATCTGTGTGTCCATGATCTGATCAGTTGCAACTTTTTCCATGCAATATGGATTTAACTTTGTGGGTGTGAGTTGTTCTACAATGTTGGTTGTGTCTAGTAATGGTGGAAAGTATGGCCGAAGGCGGTCCACATTGAACATTGGGTGCAGGACAAGGAATGGGGGAATGTTAAGCTCAAATGCATTATCTCCCACAGCCTTGGTAATGGTGTAAGGACCATATCAGAGTGATCTGAGTTTCCAATAAGCTCCGGTAAGGCGTTTCTTTTGCAAATGTAACCAGACTTTATCACCCACCTGAAACTTGTGTGGCACCCGATGTTGATCATGTCGCTGCTTGTACTTGGCATTTGATTTCTCTAGAATGTCATGGACCTACTGGAAAATATGTTGGATATGCTCAATGAAGTTGTTTGCCATATCTATTTCGAACTAGACATGAGCCGAATCTATGTGAGTAGCTACAAATGGCATGGCCACATCAATGGGACATAGTGGCTGGAATCCCAAGCCCACCTGAAAAGGATTGTGGCCAATCGAGTTGTGGAGAGCCCAGTTGTACCTAAGCTGAACATAGGGGAGGCTCTTGTCCCATGTGCGTGGATGCTTTGAGTTGTACATGCGCAGAATGTGTACGATCATCTTGTTGACAACCTCTGTTTGGCCATCAATTTGAGGATGGAAGGTTGTGGACTTAGTTAGTTTAGTGTCCAGCATCGACCAAAGACTGGACCAAAATGTACTGAGGAACCTGCTACCCCATCTGAGATAATATACTATGGGATCCCAAAGTGTACCCACATTCGTTCAAAGAAGAGTTTAGCAGTGGCTTCTACAGTGATATTCTTCTTGCAGGCTGCCATAATGGCTATCTTGGAGAACCTGTCGACGACCACAAAAACACAGTCGTTTCCATGCTTAGTGGAAGGAAGGCCTAACATGTAATCCATGGAGATGGATTCCCAAGGTCGACTAGGGGTAGGCACCAGGGTATAGAGGCCTTTCTTCTTGATGGTCGATTTGGAAATGGCGCAAGAAGTGCATGATCTGATGTAATTCCCCACATCCTGTCGAAGATTCAGCCAATAGAAATACTTCTACATTAGTGCCACCATTTTCTCAACCCCGAAATACCCAGCAACCTGACTATAGTGTGCTTCCCAAATCATCTTGGCACGCTCACTTGAAGGAACACACAAGTGACCCAAGTGGCATAACAAGGCATCCTGGAGGGGAAAATCTAGAACATGCTGACCCTTCAAGAGTGTCTGGTATGTGTGGCCAAATTTTAGGTCGCTTTTGTAGAGAAGTGGCCAATCAGAAGTCTTGTGCCCACAAGAGTTGAGCATGGTGGTTAACGCCATGATTGGTGATCGAATGAGGCAATATGAAACATAATTGGTGTTGCCCTTCTTATACTTGATATTCAAATGGAACTGTTGCAGGTATGTGGACCACTTCTGATGGCGATCATTCTGCAATTTCCCTTAGGTCTGTATGAACTGCAGGGGTCGGTGGTATATGTGGATGACCATTTCCTTTCCCAAAATGTAATACTTCCATTGTCGGTAGGCCTACACAATGGAATACATCTCTTTATCATAAGTGGGATACTTTTAGACTGTGTCTAAAAGTTTCTCACTGTGATATGCTAATGGATGCCCATGTTGAGTAAGGACTGCCCCAATAGCATAGTCAGAGGCATATGTCTCGACCTGAAATGATTGTTGCAAGTCTAGTAATGCGAGCACTGGTGCCATGCAGAGACGATCTTTTAACTTTGTGAATGCCTTCTGTTGAGATTCAGACCGAAAGAATCTTGCTTTCACTCCTCCCTTGGTGACTTGACTCAAGGGCCAAGTGATATGAGAAAATCCCAACATGAACTTATGGTAGAAGTTGGCAAGACCTAAAAAGTTGCGGAGCTCTATCAGAGCGGTTGGAGATGGCCAATCTCGAATGACTTGGATCTTGGCTGGATCCACATGCACCCCCTGTTCATCGATAATGTATCCTAGATACTAAACCTGGATCATTCCAAAAGTGCATTTCTCCAAATTGGAACATAACTTCTGTTGCCGCACTGTTTGGAGAACCTATCGAATGTGGTAGAGGTGCTCTTCCCAATTTTGGCTAAAGATTAGGATGTCATCCAAGTATACCACTACAAATGAGTTGGTGAATGGCCGCAATATGTCATCCATTAGCCTCATGAAGCTTGCAGGAGCATTCATCAATCAAAAAGGCATAACCAACCATTCTAAAAGGCCCTCCTTGGCTTTGAAGGCAGTCTTCCACACATCGGAGGGTTCGATTGGTACTTGGTGATATCCTGAATTCAAATCAATCTTGGTGAAATATTTTTCCCCCTTCAGTTTGTCCAGGAGGTCATCAATCCTTGGGATCGGGTACCTATTACAGACAGTGATCTTGTTCAGTGCCTGATAGTCAATACAGAGTCTCCAAGTCCCATTCTTATTCTCTACCAACACGATCGGGCCCCCACAGGGTGATGAACTCAGATGAATGTGACCTTTTTGCTGGAGCTCCTAAATCTGCCTCTTGATTTCATCATTCTCCAGAACGAAGCACCGATAGATTGGTCCATTGAGAAGCGGCACACCTGGTGTCATATCGATGGAGTGCTTGACTTGACAGTATAGAGGAACCACTGTGGGAGAGGTGAAGATGTCCTCGTCCTCCTCCATGACCTTTTCCATCTGTAGTTGTCATGCAGAGGGGCCCTATCTGGAGGTCATGGCCACCATCTTCTTCTTTCCTTGAGGGCGTATCATCAAGAAAATGAATTTTCCAGTTTTCGAAATGAGCTTACTGCATTGTTTTGCTGTAACCAAAGAGATGGAGGTAAGCAGTGCTACCTCTAATATCATGTACAACTTATTTCCCAAAGTAACAATAACAGCACGGGGCCTTGATTCATACATAGCATGTCGCTTTCACAAGTATGGTTGTCCTAATAATACATCACAAACTTCAAGGGGAGCAATGTCACACAATACCTCATTCGTGAAGGGCTTGATGTTGTACGGAAGGTGACACTGTTGGCTCACGCGAAGATTTTGTCCTTGGTGAAGCCACCAAATGGTGTACGGTTGTGGATGTGTTGTGGTCGATAAGCCTAGTCGCTTCACGACGTTTTCCGAAATAAGGTTCTTTTGGCTCCTGCCATCAACAATGAACTGTAACGAGGAGCCCTTTACCCAAATCTGGGAGTGGAAGAGACGCTCCTCCTCCTCTGGATCTTCGGGTTCCTCCTTCTGGATCTTCATGGTCGCAATGGTAGCGTTGAGCTCCGCATCAATAATATGCTTCCCTTTGTCATTCCCCTTGTCAGGTTTTGACTCAGAGTCGGAACATGCATATGATTCTAAAACCTTTAGCTCAACCACCAGTGATTTCTTGGCCCAACACTCACTTGTGTTGTGAGTGGAGATCTTATGGAACTCACACCACTTTCCCATGTCCTTTTTTGGCTTCATGACGTTGTTCTTTGCTTGCAGCTTTTGCAGGTTGTCTTAGGCCACCCCGCCTTGGCTTTGTCGTTTTTTCTACGATTTGGGTGCACCTTTCCCTTGCTTTGAATTCGTAGACCCAAAGTCTCGCTTCTTCTGTTTAAACTTTTGCTCGACCTTGACGGCATATCGATATGTCGTGCCAAGCAAGGGGATGTTCAGGAATTCTATTTATTTCTGGATGTACTTGTGCAGGTAGCCACGGTATTTGTGTACCAAATGCTGCTCCAAATCCTTGATACCCTACTTTGTGCAAAGGGTATGGAAAATATTGGTAAACTCCAGCATGTCTTGGTCCCTTACCTATTGTAGCGTGGTCCACTTTATGTATTGATCATGATAGCTTTCGAAAGGGTAGTACTACTCCTCGATGGCATACCAAAATCAAACCCAAGTGGGTGCGGCTGAAAATAGTGAGCCTGTACTTTCATCCTTCTACTCGTAGTAGGTTTCCCACCGGTCCTTGACATGGGGGGTTGCTTTGAGAAGAGCGAAAATAATCTTTTCCTGACTGGAAAAATCATGAACAGAAAAATAACCCTCTCGCCTATTAACCATTTACTAATGGCATCTGCATCTATCTGACCCTCGAATATGGGGATTTCAAAATTAACTTGTACCTTAAACAGTGTGGCGTTTCCAGAGTAACTGTTGGAAGCCGATGCATTGCCTCTGAGTAGCCGCTGAAGGATCTGGGCAAAGTTGTCCATCATCACGTTCCTTTGTCACTAGAGGGATTTTTCGAGAAATATTTTGATAGGATCTCCTACCCCCTCGTCTTTCTTTTCATCCGCCATGGCAGGTAATTGGGATTTGCGAGGCTGGTCTTGCAAAGGTTCGACTAGTTCAAGCCCTAACTCATATCTTGACCTCGTTGGGGACATGCAAAGAAAAACAGAGAAAAAGCAAACCGCTCTGATACCACTGATATGGATTTAAACAGGAACACAACAAACTACAGAGACAACCATAAACACAGAGATGCAGAGGAAATAATACTTCATTTCATTAATGTAAAATACTAAAATATGCTTACAAACAACAATGGAAATAAACCAGCTAGGGCAATGGTAGCTTATCTCTGAGAAGAGATTTGGCGGCTACATGCCTCTCAATTGTGTTACAATGAGGCTCGAAGGCCTATTTATTGTTGAGAAATAATGGAAAACCCTAAACATCCAAAAACCTAACTCTAGAAGATGAAACGCCAAACTGTGGGCTCTGTTTGGGTAAATTGGTACATCAACTTCCCCGGGTCGTAACTTTGGCATACGATCTCCGTTTGACATGCACAATATCTCATTAGAAAGATCTATCTGAGAACTACAACTTTGGGAAGGGAAAAATCAGTCCACAAACCCATGTTCCTCCCAGTTTTCCCAAAAAAACATCATTTAGGGCCTCAAAACGGCTCCGGAAGTTCATGACCCGAAAAACTACTAAAAATAGTAAACTGTGCTACAATTAAGGAAACTGAAAAGTTGAAAGAAACAATGGTGGGGTCCAATTGGACTTGGAAGGTGGCCACCAATATCCACCTGGATCAACATTGATCTACATCTCATTCAAATCAACAGACTAGGGGAGCAAAGGTTTGTTACAAGAAAAGAGAAGAGGCTTTGTATTGGAGAGTGTTAGAAGTTTTGCATGGTAAATTTTCTTATCAAAATTTCAAGCTAAGTATCACAACCCATCATTAGGAGATCCGTGGAATAATATTGATTATATTTAGCTTCCAAAATATGTAAATAAATAATAATCAATCTTGAAATGTTAATGTTTTTATGTCAGTTCTTTTGAATAATAGAGAGGCTATTTAAAAATGATTAATAATGTAGTTAAGTTAAAAAGTAGTATTAATTAAAATAATTTGATTAACATAATGTATTTAATGTAATAATAACTAAAATATATTAGTAATAATGTAGACAATATAGCTAATTAAAATTGATTAGTAATGATGTAGTTAATAATGGGGGACCAAGATTTGCCAAGTTTACACCATCATCACGATTAAAGTTTTTAGCGCTTTTTTCTATCTCTAAGGCCTCTCTGATTTTTTTGTTATAATAATGATCAATAGTGGTGGTAATTTTGGCATTCTCTAAGAATATGTGGAGTTTGGTTACTTTTGAGTGTTCAAATAATGCACATTTCGTAAATCTATCATGAATGATATCAACACAATTCTCCCTAAGCCTAGCATGGATTTAGAAGCTAATTTCTCCAATGTAAATTTTTCCACATCCACAAGGAATCAAATAGACACCTTTGTTTCTTTTAGGATCAGCTTGGTTTTTAGAGTGGTCCAACATTTTTTGTAAAGTGTTAGAAGGAGAGAAGGAAACCCTATTTGATTTTGTTGAGGATTTTGGCTATCTTGTTGGTAGTTCCCTTGATATATGAAAGTTTGACCATTTTTATGAATTCCTTCTCATTCCTTTATTGTTTATTGTTATCCAAATAAATTTTAGTATTCTAATTTGTTTTTCATTGTACTCATGATATTTGAATACTTGGGCAATATGTTCAAGTTTTTTATTTAAGTGATCATTGTCACATATTCTCTTAGCTCTAATAGCAAGGGTGTTTATTATGCCTATTTTTTGTGAGGAGTGATGGTGACAATCCTCTTAAATATATTTATCAGTGTGGGTTTCTTACGATATACCTTACGAGCTAACCCACCATCTTTCCTTTTGGAGATAAGCATATGAAGGAATGGTATTTCTCCATTTTCTTCCAATTCCATGGTGAACTTAATGTTGTTCATTTAGTTATTCATGTGGTCCAAGAATTTTGAAATTTTTCTCTACCATGAGGCCAAATCAAATGAGTGCCATCCATAAACCTTATCCATTGTATAGGCTTTAGAGGGAAATATTTGATGGCTTTCTCTTCAAAGGATTCCATGAAAATATTTTCAACCATCGGGGAGAGTAGAGATCCCATAGAAATGGCTTCGGTTCACTCATAAATGGCCCCTCTATAACTGAAATAAGTGGATTTCAAGAATATCCTTACAAGGTCAGCAGTTTCATCATCAGTTAGTTCTCTTATGACTTTTATAGCTTCTTCTATGAGAACCCTAGTATATAATTGTGTTACATCAAAACTTACAAGAAGGTTAGACTCTTTATAATGGTAGATTTTAAATTAGTTATAAAGTGTGCATAATCTTTAATTAAGGATTTTGTTTCTCCAACATGGAATTTGAGTTTTTATACTATAATTTTAGCTAAAACATATGAGGGAGACCCTATCATATTGACAATAGGCCTCAGAGGACAACCTTATATATTTACCTTTGGCAGACCATATATGCGAGGTAAGATAGGGTTTTTAGAAATGATCTTATTTTTTATGTTATCATCGAAAGACAAGTTTTTTATGGCTTCCATAATATCCCTCATCACCTTGTTACTTGGATCTTTGGTAATTTTTATGTAGCTACCACTTATGGTAAGACGTTTAATCATTTTTTGTGCTCTTTTTTAATATCCATGATCACGAGGGAATTTCCTTTGTCTACCTTTAGTAACCATGATGAATAATAATGTTGATAATGTAGCTATTTAAAATTGAGTAATAATAATGTAGTTAATAATGAGGTACCAAGAATTGCTAAGTTGCCACCCATCATCATGATTAAATTTGCTAGGGTTTTTTTTCTATCTCTGAGGCCTTTCTGATTTTTTTTAGAATAATGAACAATTGTCGTGATAACTTAGGAATTCTCGAAGCATATGTGGTGTTTCGTTACTTTTTAGTGTTCAACTAATGTATATTTCTTAGATATATCATGAATGATATCAACATAATTCTCACTCAGCCTAACATGGATTGAGCGACCAGTTTCTCTAATGTAAACTTTTCCACATCACAAAGGATAAAATAGAGGCCTTTGTTTCTTCTACCCAATGAATAGAAAGCCCCCTTGTTACATCAAGCCCTTCCCTTTCCCTTAAACCCGGTGGCTCTCGTTTCTTATAACATATTCTTCACCCTTCTTTAAATCAATCATTGTTAACATTGGTACATCATACCCTTACATAAGAAAAAAATAAAAATATATAATAATATAAAAATAAAATATAAAAATAAAAAAATAAAAACTAAAAATGGATCCATTTATTACCTTAGATAACCTACCATTGAGAATAAAAGTTAAGCTATTGAATCTTAAACCTATTTGAATAATATAACAAAAAATTTAACCACAATCAAAGCGAATTAATGAGAAACTAATTATAATATTATCTCTAATAATATAAAAAATTTAAAGCAAACAAAAATTTAAATTATAATTAACATTATACAACATAACCTCACATATAACAACTGTAAATTGATTAATTTAATACCATAAACAACTGACCATTATAATAAAACAAATAAAATCTTATAACCTATCTAATAATATAATAAACATAGTCATAACAAATTAATAATAAACTAATTATAATATTATTTCAAATAGATTAATTTTATAAACATGAATAAGAAAGACATATAATATATAATAATATAACACATCAATGCAGCATCATCAAACTTATTAAATAATTAAATAAAATACAATAAATAATTAAAATTGAATTAAACTAAGTTGGTTGTCCTAAAAATTCCTTAAAAACGTATTTATAACCAACACTTCACTTCTTTGTAAATCAAGTCCTGAGGATGAGTCTTGTTCTAGACTCAAAACGTAGAGAGTGAAAAAATGAAAACTGTGGAATATCTGAGTACTGAATCTCAAAAAACACGCCACAGAAATTTGCAAAACATGAATGTTAAAATTGTTGAACATGAACTTATTGACATCTCTTACACTATATTATACTTCATTTATTTTTTGAAACAATAAACATTTGTTTTTTTAAATAAATTAAAATTTTTGAAAATAAGAGATTAGGTTAAAGTTTTTATTCATTGAATAAGCTTTTATAAAAAATATTTGAATGAAAAAAAATAGTCACAAGTTTACATATGTTATGATTTTTAAGTTAATTTGTTTTTTTTTATTTTATCTTCTAATTCTTTTTCTCATACAAAAGACCAAATCTTTAATGTGTAAACTTTTTAGAGTGCAAAAATTTTTTACAACTAGAAATTTGGTCATCTTTACAACATTTATATATATTAAAGATATAATTAAATATATATATATATATATATGACTCATTTAAACTTATGATTTAAATAATATTTTATTTTTTCTCCAATTAAAAATGACCAAATATAAATAATGAAACTCATTGAATTATTTAAATATAAAATTTTATTTTTTCCAATTATTTTATCATCTCGGACAAGTGCAACATGTATAATATCATCTCCGATGGTGGCCTTTGCAGCATTTCGTGTCTATCAGTGAGAGGGTGTTTATTTTATTTTATTTTCTATGTAAAGACTAATTCTATTAATAAAGTAAAAAAATAGTTACAATGCGGTCGAGACCTCAGAGGAGGTTCAGGACGGTCCAGCAGGACAAACAAACAGTCCCAGAATTGGGATTTACCAGATACAAAAGACCAGGGCTATATAGAGAAAATAGGCCAGAGTGATAGATCTCAAAGAAAGACAGATTATAATCTGTGACCATACTAACTGGACTGCCCAGATATTCATGAGCAAAATTATAGAGTCAAAAATTTAAAACTATAACATAGCTACATGCCTGAGGTAGAAAGATGTTGACAGAAGCCATATAGGCATAACAAAAAGGAGTGAAGAACAGAGAGAGGACCAAAGAAGCAACCATAACTTAGGAGTCTTCAAATAACATAATCGTTTTCCTTAATCTCCGCCTCCACAAGGCAAGGATAGCCCATCCACGTGTCGTCCACATTATCCTTAAGAGCTGAGTCGCTGCCGTCTGGAGGAGCTGCCAACTGTAGCATGCTATCTGAGCCATCCGCCGGTCGAGCAGAGACTGGAACGTTCTGTTGATTGCCACCAGGAGGCTTGGAGATGTCGCTGGCATTTCCTTCAGCCTGTAAATTGCCACAATTGAACCCGAAACCCACATCTACCCTCTGCTGCGTGCTACCTCCTGGAGACTGAGTTGAAGGGGTGTTCACATCAATAGTAGGCCGAGCTTCATCCTCTAAGAAGATTACCGTAATGCTGGCCGAGAGAACAGGTTGATTGAGGCGACTGTGAAACATGAAATGAGTGGTTTGAAAGGAATTGTGCGGGAGTGGCCTGCTGGTTTCTGAGGTAGGTGAAGCTGAAGCCAAAGGGATGACAAACGAAGGAGCAGGCTGAGAGTGCCCATGGCCTCCACAACCGCCACCTCGACGACAGCTACCACGACGACCCACCATGGGCAAAGTAACAGGATAGCTGGGAGGAGAAGAAGAGCAGGGAACAAAGCAGATGCCAGTGTGAGGGTGCCTATAATGATTGAAGAACCAGACATGCAACACCACCTTCGTAGCACTACAAGAATGTAAAACCGAAGATAGTTGCATGGGGTAGATATTGGCAAGGGGTAGATATTGGCAAGGAGAGCCGAGGCAGCCATTAAATCAAAACCTGGTGAAATGTCTCGAACCCTCTGCACATCCAATTCCGCGTGAGAGATGATCTGCCTGGATTGAATATGAACCGTTTCCATCTGCGGGAGGGCCTAGGAAGGTGTGCTATTCTGCCACCTATTGTACCAGCTGCCGCCAAGATGCTGATCCTTCATAAATTGAACTTTAATGCACCCGCATCCGGGTGAGAGGGTGTTTATTCTTACCCACAAATATATTTTTCTTTTCTACTGAAAATGAAAGCCAAGGTAAACATAACAGTGATATTATCCATGGCATATTTTCCTCTGTTGCAAGTCTCAGGGCGAAAATATGAAAGAAAATTCATATTGTGACATTATGGTGACCACAATATCAAGTCACATTGCAGCCAGAAGAGATTGAATTAAAATTTATTTGAATTGAGATATTATGATATTTATTTTGATATTCTAGTATTTAGAGATTTAATTAGAAAAATATGTAACATTTTTATATTAAAAAGTAGATTTTAAAGAATCAAGATATTATGTTATTTATTAGGTTTGTAATGCTATGTTACATTATAAGACTAAAAAGTTAAACACAATATTATTTCAGATTGAAATATAAATAGGCTGATAATGGAGTTGAAATTAAATTCATATAACATTCTCACATTTCAAATGTAAAACAATATAATAGGAGATTGATAACTTAAATATTACGTCACATTATGTCATTTCTATTTTATAATATGGTTGACTTTAATGATGTGTCATAGTATGTCATTTGAAAAAAAATAATATACTAGCACAACCACATTTACCAATGTGATTGATAAACGGCGATAAGCATATATGAAACATATATACAACCACATTAATTAATTATTATGAGTTTTTTTCTGAAACCAATTATTTAGGATTATTAATAACTATATAAATATTAACAACCACATTATATATATATATATATATATATATATATATATATATATATATATATAATATATATATATATATATATATATTATATATAAATATATATATATATATATAAAACACCCTAATATTATATAATTAATAATAAAAATAGCTCATAATAATATTAAGATTATCATTATATTTTTTTTCCTGTGGAAAAAGTCGTAATTTTATTCATAAGATAAAATTACATTTTGTAGATGCAGAAGCATATGCAATGATATTGATCCGGTTTTCATAGAAACCAAAAGAATTAAAAAATGAAATGAAAACTATACTTTTCTCCTTTTCTTTTTCTCCACCTTTCGCCATCCCCCAGAGTTGGGGGTGGTGGTTACTATGGAGAGCTAATTTTCTATTATAGTTGTGGGAGATTTCTTGTCTGACTCCGATCCTTCAGATCCATGAGTTCTCTTGTTGCCAGATATTTCAATTCTTGTTATTTGGAGGTCTTGTTTTTGCAAAGGGTTGCTAGGAGCTTCCTCTTTCTTTTGCATGTTAGGCTGGATTCCTTGTTCATCCTTTTTTGTTTTGAAGTCTGTGGTATCTGGTACGTCTTCTTCTTCTTCCAATGGCACTGTGTTTTGCCATCCTTTAGGCTTCCTCTGTTGTTGCTTTTTCTGATTGGGGGTGTTTCTTACCTGTGGACAAGCGCTGAGAAGGTGGCCTGTTTGTAAACATCCTCAACATCGGAATGATTTGTTTTCATAATCTAGTGATTGTAGCCACTGTGTGTTGTTAAAATTTAGTATTATACTTTCTGGTAGTCCCTGGATGAGATCTACTTCGACACATATTCTGGCAAAGGTAAAAATTCCCTTTGTCAGTCTGTCATCATCAATATTTAGAAATATCCCCAGGGTGTTCCCTATGGCTATTAAAACCTTGTGATGCCGGAAGTGTAATGGGACCCAGAGTGGTATCTTAGATACCACCATTGTATTGTCGTGGAAATATGGAAACCATGGAGTGATGTAGAGCCATGCGCTACCCCAGAACCATGGCCCCTTATTAAGGATGTGTTCCTTTTCCTGTTCTATGTTGAATCTTACTATAAAAAACCCCTTAGGGCATAAGTATATTTCACAGTTTGGTGTCCAGGTGGTATGGATCCAATGGTGTAGATCACCTGATTTGGGCCAGTAACCATTGAATCTACAGATAACGAAGTGAGAAAATAGATTTGAGTATAAATCATTTACCTCAGGCATTTCAATGGTGAGAGAAAAATTCTCAAGTTTTTGTTCAACTATGTAGGGCCCAGGAAGAATAGGATTTGTTGTTGGATTGACTTGCGCTTTCCCTTTACCCTTCGCCATATCCTTGAAGGAGCCTGTGTTCTTGGAGCTTGTATTTTTTTATCTGGTTCCAGAGCATCCTCCTCGCAGACAAAGGTTAATGATGATGGTTGAGTCTATGGTTATATTGTATTCCTGGAGGGTGTAGCTGTCCTATAAACTGTGCCCCTTGTAGATCATATTTTGCCCTTATTCTAGGATGCCGAGAAGGTTCTAAATTTTATTCCGTAGTTCTTGGATACTACTACCCCTCCATAAGCTCAAGCAGTAACTTCTACCTTCTGGTGCTTTTATGAGGAGCTGTGTGAAGTCCGCCTCTCTGGTATTTGAGCCCATCTAAGGTTGCCTCCGATCTATTACCTATATTGTCTCATTTCCAAACCCCATGTCATCGCCTTTCAGATGGTGTTCCTCTGCACTTTTGGCCCAGGTGTCAGGGTGAAGGCGTATCCTGATTTTCCCCCAGATCTGGGTTTTGTATAGGCTTGTTATTCGTCTAAGGGCTTGATCCAGTGGTTCAAAAGCAGATCTGGGTACCTGACTGTCTTCAGATCTATGGTTTGGCCCTGCAGAAATGCTCTTGACAAGATCGCATATACAGGGACTAATATTATAAACCCAACATTGGTAAACCCAAATATAAATACTACAAACACTAAAATAAACATGGTTTAGTTTGATGGTGAGACAATTCTTGTCACAATGTGACATTCAACCATGGTTCACCATGTTTGGCTATGATTGACAATGGTTTACAATGATTGATATTATAAACCAAAGGGAATAATAAACCCAAGGGATTGATATTATAAACCCAAATAAATAATAAACCCAAGGGATTATGAACCCAAGGGAATAATATTAAACTCAAGGGACTAATATTAAAAAGCTAACATTCATAAAACCAAATATAAATATTACAAAGTCTAAAATAAACATGATTTATTTTCATGGTGAGACAATCCTTGTCACAATGTGACATTCAAACACAGTTGACCATGATTGATATTATAAACCCAAATGAATAATAAACCCAAGGGATTAATACTAAAACGCCAAGGGATTATGAAATCAAGGGAATAATATTAAACCCAAGGGCCTAATATTATAGACCCAACAATCGTAAACCCAAATGTAAATATTACATAGACCAAAATAAACATGATTTATTTTCATGGTGAGAAAATATTTGTCAAAATGGAACATTCAACCATGGGACTAATATGGTAAACCCAAATATAAATATCACAAACACTAAAATAAACATGGTTTATTTTCATGGTGAGACAATCTTTGTCAAAATGCAACATTCAACCATGGGACTAATATTATAAACCCAAATTTCAAAAACCCAAATATAAATACTGCAAACACTAAAATAAACATGATTTATTTTCATGGTGAGACAATCCTTGTGACAATGCGAGATTCAACCATGGTTGACCATGATTGATATTATAAACCTAAGGGAATAATAAACCCAAGGGATTGATATTATAAACCCATATGAATAATAAAACTAAGGGATTAACACTAAAACCCCAAGGGATTATGAACCAAAGGGTATAATATTAAACCCATGGGACTAATATTATAAACCCAATATTAATAAACCCAAATATAAATACTACAAACACTAAAATAAACATGGTTTATTTTGATGGTGAGACAATCCTTGTCACAATGCAACATTCAAATGTGGTTGACCATGGTTGGCTATGATTGACAATGGTTGACCATGATTGATATTATAAACCTAAGGGAATAGTAAAACTAACTTATTTACATTATAAATGAATAAGAAACCCAAGGGACTAATACTAAACCCCAAGGGATTATGAACCCAAGGGAATAATATTAAGCCCAAGGAATTAATACTAAAACACCAAGGGATTATGAACCCAAGGGAATAGCATTAAGCCAAAGGGACTAATATTATAAACCCAACATTTGTAAACCCAAATATAGATATTACAAAGACTAAAATAAACATGATTTATTCATGGTGAGGCAATCCTTGTGACAATGTGACATTCAAACATGGCTGACCATGATTGATATTATAAACATGAGGTAATAATAAACCCAAGGGATTGATATTATAAACCCAAATGAATAATAAACCCAAGGGATTAATACTATAAACCCCAAGGGATTTAACCCAAGCGAATAATTTAAACCCAGGGATAATATTATAAAACAACATTCGTAGCCCAAATTAATATTACATACACTAAAATAAACATCATTTATTTTCATGGTGGATTAATCCTGTCACAATGTGACATTCAAGCATGGTTGACCAATGGTTTGGCTATGTGACATGGTTACCCATGATCGATATTATAAACCTAAGGGAATAATAAACCCAAGGGATTAATATGAGAAACCCAAAGGAATAATAAAACGAATGGATTAATACTAAAAATCCAAGGGATTATGAACCCAAGGGAATAATATTAAACCCAAGGGACAAATATTATAAACCCAATGTATGTAAACCCTAAGACAAATATTATAAACATTGAAATAAACATGATGGATCATCATTGATTTTCATATTGAGACAATCCTTATCACAATTCCATGTTGGACCATGGTCAAAATCATAATAAACCATGTTTGACTCAGGAATAATAAACCCAAGCGATTGGTATTATAAACCCAAGGGATTAATACTAAAACCCCAAGGGATTATGAACCAAAGGGAATACTATTAAACAAAAGGGACTAATAATATAAACCTAAGGGAATAATAAGCCCAAGGGATTCATATAATAAACCCAAAGGAATAATAAACCTAAGGGATTATTATTTATTTTCATGGTGAGACAATCCTTGTCACAATGTGACATTCAAGCATGGTTGACCATGGTTTACCATGATCGATATTATAAACCTAAGGGAATAATAAACCAAGGTTAATATGAGAAACCGAAAGGAATAATAAAACGAAGGGATTAATGCTAAAACCCCAAAGGATTATGAACCCAAGGGAATATTATTAAATCAAAGGGACTAATATTATAAACCCAACATATATAAACCCTAAGAGAAATATTATAGACATTATAATAAACATGATCGACCATCATTGGTTTTCATATTGAGACAATCCTTATCACAATTCCATGTTGGACCATGGTCGACATTATAATAAAACATGTTTGATTCGGGAATAATAAACCCAAGTGATTGATATTATAAACCCAAGGGATTAATACTAAAACCCCAAGGGATTATGAACCTAAGGGAATATTATTAAACAAAAGGGACTAATAATATAAACCCAAGGGATTGATATAACAAACCCAAAGGAATAATAAACCCAAGGGATTAACACTAAAACCTCAAGCGATTATGAACCCAAGGAATTATTAATATTAAAAAGTTGAAGAATGAAGAAACCCAAAAATTTGATATTATAAACCATTGGGAATTAATAAACCCAAGGGAAAAATATTAGAAACCAAAGGGATAAAAAATGGCAAGGGATCAATATTAAAAACAAAAGGGATTAATAGGAATTAATTTTTTAAACCCAATGGATTGATCAACCCACATGACTATGAATATTATAAACCTAATAGATCAATAAACCCTAGGGATTGTTAATATTATGAAAGTAGCATGTTAATAAATTGAAGGGATAAACATTGTAAATGTAAGGGATTAATGTTAAACCTTAGGACTGTTATTTAAACCTTAATATTGGGGATTAATAAAACAAAGGGAATAAATGATAAATCGAATGAATTATTAATGTTACAAACTTAAAGAACAAATAAACCTAATCATTTAATATTATAAACCCAAGGAAATATTAAACCAAACCTAAGCCCTAAATCCATGGCATCAATATTATAAACATAAATAATGTTATAACACAGAAAAATAATAAAAAACATAAACCAAAAGAAATATAAGAACCACATTGCAAATCATAAAGCATTAAAACATGATAAATCATCATTACATTAATAATAACACATTTATATCACTACATTATAAACAATAAATAGAATTTTTTAAAAGCCATAAATACATTGATATCAATACATGAATGTACTAATAGTATAAATCTCAAGAATATTGATATAAACACCTAGAACATGAAATCAAAACAATAATATTATAAATGTAAACAGTATTTTCATTTATAAAAGGCATGAACAAAGTGAAGGGATCCACACAAAAGACTACAAAAATCAGAAATGCAAGAGAAAGATATAAAATAGTAACATTGCCATTGGAGCAAATAAACATAAATGAAAAAACACATATAAATTGCACACATTGGATTTAAAGAAGAACAACATAATAGGACATTTTAAGACCAGAGATATACAATTTTGTACATAAAAACATCATTAATATTTAAAATAATCAATTTAATCAACATTGCAACCACAAAAAGGATATTGAGTCTTAACATATATTTTTTGTTTTCTTTACATCAAATAATTCCACTACAAAATGGAAGTTCAAAAAATGTTTCAAACATCATCTATGGAGCGGCCTCTTCCAAAACACAACGAGACTGATGACAAAAGAAACACCAATTCAAATCAACAAGATAATGTTCACAATACTTAACACTTTCCAACCAATTCCTTCTTGTTCTCCTCCCAGACTCCCTTTGGTGTAAATGTTTCAAGTATTTTACGTGTGTTTTTGTTTGATCTAGCTCACGAATATGATCATCAATAAATGCAGGATGGAACCCATGTCTTCTATTAAACTTGTTCCCATGATAGGAAAGGAAGCTTATAGCTCCAGCAATATCACATATTGTTTTGGAATAAAAGATGACATCATTATTGTCCATATCTGCATTTGAAAGGCACAAAAACAAAAGCAAAATCAATAAAGACATGCACAAATAAATAAGGGTGCGAGCGCGCGCACGCGCGCGCACACACACACACACACACACACACACACACATATACATAAAACATAACTGCCCATTTTTATTTATGTTAAAAAAATTAATGTTATAGCGTTACATGAAAAAAAACAATCTAGTGTTACATTAACCAAATGAAATAAAAATTTCTACAAATATAAGCCTCATTTCAAAATACAATAGAAAAAACTGTAGAAATAGAATAAAACCATGGCAAATATTCAAAACCTCCATTTTTTCATTTCATGATGTAATATGAATCCACAATATTAATATCAATATGAACCAGTTATAGAAATGAATTGGAATGATTGGTTCATATAACTAATTGTTTATGTTTGAATGGTTTGTTGCAAAGAAAAGAGGAATAGGCACTTAAAAAATTAAATAAGTAAAATGAACAACATGAAAAACAATGTAAACAACTTTCTCAAATATTACTATGACTATGATGAATTTAATCTAATAAATATATGAAAATGATTATTATATTAAAATTAAATAAGAGGATAATAAAAGCAATTCAAAAAACATACTATAAAGAAGGTAACAATGTTATTAGTTGTATTTCATAGTGATATGGACTTCAATCTTTCCTCTTCCTTCTTCCTAATTGTAACATATGTGCTATCTTTCATCTTGGCATAACGTTGAAAAGAAAAAGGTGGTGCAATGCATCAACCATCTATTGATTTCACTCTTGATATGGTTATGAAGGTAAGGCCTTGCTACTCTTTATTCCCGATATCAACTAACACGTTCTAAAGTCAATCCTTATGACTTGTGGATTGTAAGAGCCCATGCCATCTTCAAAGGAATTTGTTTTCGATTTCCTCTTATCACTGGGGTGATAGGGACCATGTTTGGATTGCTTGCATCAAATGGAACACCAACATACTTATCAAAAACAACAGTTGTGAACATTAGAAGTTGAGGTGGCTTAGAGGTAGGTGGATAGAGTATATCCTTAACATAACGAAGTGCACCATTCACCAAGCCAGCTTCAACCCATAAATTACATGTCAACATAACACGTTGACCATGACACAACAAAACTTCACGGTCTAATTGATCATCATCAACACCACTGATTTCTTAACACCTTGAATGCTCAGAACACATCGTGCAATTGGAGAATTTAATGATTTTAACATATGCCTATTATGGAAGGAGACCAAATTATTTGTTGGAAACATGTGAACTCCTGCATTAAATAAATCTCTTTCTCTAGGATGCAACCTCATATCAGCCCATGACATAAGAAACTCCAAATATTCAAGAACAGGTTCTACATTTTTTATG
The DNA here is from genome assembly GCA_000404065.3 of Pinus taeda. Taxonomy (NCBI): domain Eukaryota; kingdom Viridiplantae; phylum Streptophyta; class Pinopsida; order Pinales; family Pinaceae; genus Pinus; species Pinus taeda. Next base: position 209,276 of record APFE030679050.1, read on the forward strand.
TCATTGAGGACTCTACGAAAACAAGATTGCTTCTCATTATTCCCTTGTTGGTGAAAGATTATGTCAAGAGTGACAACAATGTTGAATTTGTTCCACAAGACTTTCCCTGTTGTATTACCTGCATACAAAGGCTTATCTCTCATAGGAGGCAGTTGGCCCAGGTCACCCACAAGGATGATGGATCTACCACCAAAAGGGCAATTCATTTTATCTAGAAATGCTTCTCGTAATCGAGCATCTATTTGCATAAACAACCTTGATCCTAGAAAGCTCATTTCATCAATCAATATATATCTAACATGTCACATTTCTTCTTGGAATACTGCAAGTGACTACCCCTATAGTGGCTGCATATCTTTAATTGGAATTTTTAGAGCTGAGTGTATTGCTTTTCTATATATTTTGCTTTTCTACTGAAAATGAAAGCTAAGGTAAACGTAACAGTGATATTATCCCTGGCATATTTTCCTCTGTTGCAAGTCTCGAGCGACCATATGAAAGAATTCATATTGTGACATAGGGTGACCATAATATCAAGTCACATTGCAGCCATAAGAGATTGAGTTAAAATTTATTTTGATTGAGACATATAATATTTATTTTCATATTCTAGTATTTAGATATTTAATAAAAAAAATATGTAACATTTTATATTAAAAAGTAGATTTTAGAGAATCAACATATTATGTTATTTGGTATGTTTGTAATACTATGTTACACTATAAGACTAAAAATTTAAACACAATATTATTTCAGATTGAAATATAAATATGTTGATAATGGAGTTAGAATTTAAATTTATATAACATTCTCACATTTCAAATTTAAAACAATACAATAGGAGTTTGATCACTTAAATATTATGTCACATTATGTCATTTCTAATTAGTAACATGGTTGACTTTAATGATGTGTCGTAGTATGCCATTTGAAAAAATATATATATAATATATTATGTTTGAGGTTAAAAAGAAGGTTGGCTTTAAAGTTATGGTATATCGTGACAGTTTGAGGGTAGTAAATTTAAGAAGTTGAATTTCATATTATGTGTAGTTTTGATATATAAGAAGAACGGTGATTTTATAAAGCATATTAAGAAATAAACCAGAAATACAAAAAAGTCATAGAAAATGATACAGTTCGTCTCAATGCATGTATTTATTTCTTGCTATCCATTTATAGTACCTAAAATTTACCACTTCTAGATATAGATCTCACTAATAACTAACTAGTTGATAAAGCCAATATCTCATCATTAGGTAAGGATCTAAAGTAATACGAATACCATCATGGGCATTGTGATTATCTATGAATTCACATTCCGACATCCCCTCTCTTCACAATTTTGAATAATTACACAATTAAGGAAACATGATTTAGTGCATAAACTTGTATCTATTTGATATATAGTAATAAAATTATGAATAGTGATTAGATTAAGATATTCCTAGAAAATCATCAATATTGATGCTAAATGGTTAATCTAAAATTAAGTTGGAAATAAAATTTGTTTACAAGTGAATTGTAGATTTCTACCATGTCTAAACATTCTCTTTCTTATTTTTGAATAAGTAGGATTATCATTGTGTTACTAGTGAACAAATAGGCTGGGTAAAGAAATCTATTAATTTAAACAAAATTAGGTTTCTAACAATATCGCAGCTAATAACTAAAGAGTGATGAGAAGTTGTAAATTTCATTCTAAATCTTCCCAAATATGAAGACTTGATGAGATAGATTATAAGTTCATTGAATTATAGATATTTTATTAAGGAAGTCGATCACCATGCTAGAATCATGGGGTCTTATACTTTTCAACCTATGTGATAGTTCCTATTTTCATGGGATATTAAAGAAATCCTCTAATTTTACTAGATCAAGATAAAAATTTCCCAAAATCTTTTTGTTGAACCCTCGTCCCAATACATCGTTCCAAGAAAATTCCTACCTATTTTTTTTATACATAACCACTATTATCAAATACGCCTTCTTATAGCCCCAATACCTACAAAACACTACTAGCCCACATCCCACACCACTCTTGCCCCCACACATAATACCAATAATATATTGACTCTATTTTTCACAATTTTAAAACCTTGTTTATGAACACAAAAGGTATGATATTATACGATAAGATGAAGCTCTTGTTACTAGAATTCCCCAATGTTAATTTTACTTTAATTTATAGGAATTCAAATCTTGAAGGCTAACTATCATCAATGATATTACCTTTGTGAAGTGAATGGTGTGAAGATTGTTAAAGGGATGGAAGCTTGAAATGTTGGATTCTCTTACTCTTCAATAGTTCATCAATGTATTTCATCAATTTGGTTGACCACTAACCATTTTTACTAAATAATTCCCACTACTAATGCCAACTAAATACTCTAGTACTAGTAAAGTAATACATCATGATAAAAATTCCCATGTATTTAAAAAAAAAATTATACTTGTGAATCCAAACTATATTAATCATACACAAAATTAAAAAAATGTATAAAACGTGGATTAAAAATTTAGCCTATAAGCATAAAATTAAAAGTAAATAAATATAATAATAGGTACACATCCAATAGGAAAGATGCCTTCAACTAGCTACATATCAGGTAGATTCTATGAAACCTCCTAACCACAGGCTCTGTTATTCCACTTCCCCCCCATAACCAGCCACCCTTCAGATAGTGATATGAAATCCATAAGGAGGAAACAACTCCTATGACTATTATTTCCCACACATCAACCCAATGCCTAGGATATTAATTCCTACAACAATTCTCCAACTCACAACTTCTCTTTTCTCTTAATCTATGCAATCCAAGAAATGAGATCTCCTTCTTTGTCACATAGGCTCTCTGTCTATCATACTTCCTTCTAGGATTCTACGGTATGTTAGCAAGAAATTTTCTTAACTAGGGACTGTAGGAATCTCAACTATAATAGGATACCTAATAATAATATTATCAAGCATTTTGGGTAGTTTCCTCAATAGAAATATCCATTACATATATAAAAGCTCAATTTTCATGTAATTTTCTATCTAATTGTAAAACCAAGATCCCCTTTCTTTTGGTTTTGTAACTAAGAAAAATTCCCCTCCCCGTACAAATTTCCTTTTCTATTATACATATTTGACTCTCCCATACAAAAAATGATTGTAATTGCACCATACTCTCGTAAAAGGAAAAATGGCATTCCCACCAATCCACATACATAAATTCAATTATTGGGTTTTATTATTAATGAGGGAAATAGTAAATTCATTGCAAAAAATGTTTACTATGTGTCATGGAATTATTAGGCATATAGTAGGAAGATATCTTGATAGGATAAATTATTTTTTTCAATCATTCTTCCTCTTTTTATATTTATTTGAGAATAATTTCTTTTCCTCGTGCAAAGAAAATGATAAAGTTTAAAACATTAATTCTCCATGTAGGTGACTTAATGGTCTGTTAGCATTCACCAATATATATCACTAATCTCATTAACTTTGGCAATAATTTTCAAAGCCATTAAATTTTATCCAATCTATATCACTAATCTCATTAACTTTGGCAATAATTTTCAAAGCCATTAAATTTTATCAAGAAATCCCAGCAACAAACTGAAATTACTTGAAAACAAACTAAAATTACTAAAATTTTCAAGTAATTTCGGATAAAAAAAAGTCACTTCCTTTATCCTATGCTAAACTGTGGTGATTATTTTTAGTTGCATTTTTTCCCAATAATTGACAAATTATCTCAAAAAAATCATTTTTAACTTCTTTATACTCCTTATAAATATTTTCTTTTCTAACTTTGAATATGAAGTTTGCCTTTATTTTCTTCATCCAAACTTCCCCTCATTAAGGTATCATATAATTCTATGTTTTAATTAGTTACCAAAATATCAACCATATCTATTTATATCCACCATTTTATCATGTGTATGACAATTAAATTTTTCCATTTACATTGTTGAATGATTCGTTGAGATTGTAATTTAAATATCAAAACTTCACATAAAATTAACCATAAAGTATAATAAGTCATTATACAATATCAAAATATCATATAAAATTAACTATAAAAATATAATAAGTCATTAGACAAGATCAAAATATCAAGTAAATTCCATTTTTTTTTAATTTTAATATAAATCTAAAAATATTATTTTTATTTTTTTGTCCACATGGGGTAGCTCAAGCGGTAATGGCCGTGGAAATAAAGTCTCACCGAACCGGAAGTCTTGGTTCAAATCTTGGCTACCCTTCCCCGTTGAGGGTACTTAATGGACATGTAAATGGAGATCCACCCACCTACAAAATATATATATATTATTATTTTATTTTTAATTAAATTTTAATTATGAAATTATTTTTATCTTATATTTCCATAAATCGAAAATTTAATATATATATATATATAATTTTCAAAAATTTATACACTAGGATCACGTTTAAGTAAAAAGATTAAGAAAACCTCTTGATGTTCGAATATCTCCAAGTCACATGGTCAACAAGCTCGTTAAAGAGAGACAAAATAAATCTATATAAATAAAAGCACATTCTAGTTAAAAAATACTAAACCAATAATATCAATCTGCAATGCAATCCATTCCAGAGGTTGTCCACTCACAAATCACATGGATCACAGATTCTAACAGAATCTCATTTAACCAATCTCTGCGCTTATAACCCCAGCGAATGTATTCTACGCATCTGACTACTAGAAATCGGGTTGTTAATTCCAAAATGACGGACATCATTCTTTGTACCGAAGGAAACGAAGGAAAAATCTGATAAGCGTGGTTATAGTTAAGAAGATCTACCGCTTTTGTATAAGTGGCCACTGCAGAAACCACAACCACCAACAATGACGTAATAATAATTTCGAGAACGAAGGACTGCATTTTTGAGCCCGAAGGAACTGTGGCTCCCATGTATGCCACTTATCCAAACATGAAACGTAGGGTAAACCCAACAGATATTGATGCAAAGACTTGAGCTACTATGTACGCTGGAACCTGTAATAATTTGAAGTGAATCAAAGCGCAGCCAATGTCAATCCTCAAATAATACCTTATACTTTTTCTAATCTCAGTTTACAATCTCAATGGTACATTTTATTTGCCTATGGTATTGATGACTAAAAAATACTGCATACATACATGAACCCATGGAAATCTCTCCACGGCTGCAACGGCCAGCGTGACTGCAAGGATTTAAATGACCTCCACAAATATGGTATATGGAGTAAACTATGATCATGGCTGCCGTTCCCCATATGAGCGACACACGAAGATGAGTTATGGAACCGTTGCTTATCTTATCAACAACGACAGATCCGCATCCTACAAATATGAGGAAGAACGTTCCAATGACTTCTGCCACCACCTCCAAGTAATCCATGAAAGTTGAACAATGATATCGAATGTTTGTCATTTTGTCCAGACAACAGGTGAATAGTATCCAACATCGCTTTTGAAGAACAGAATAAGACTTCAAGGAATTATAAATGCAAATAGAAATGCAATATCATGGGACTAGTAATACATTGAACTAATTCGAAATAGGAATATGAGGTAGTAGCAAATTTTGGAGCTTCAGAATCTACAACATTTCTATATAGGAAAAAAAAGTATGTAACTCAGTGATTCCTTCTGCGACATGAAAACACCCAGAATAATTGGTTAAAAAATAATTGGGAAAGAATTTGCATAATTAAATCCGAACAATTGGTAAGAGTGATCCACAGCTTCCTCCTCTCCGACCCTCTTCCATAGGTGTAACACCCGCACTTTGGTGAGAAGGAAGAATTTCTAAAGCCATATTCAAGCTTTAGACCACTGCTGTTCAAATTGGCTTTTGAATTATAAGCCTCTCCTATTACATTGATATATTTTATTCATATATTTTTTTTCCAGGACGAAAAAGCTTGATAATTTTATATAAGAAATATAAAACGGGCATGAGAGTACATTCATTTTAGAGTCACCGACTTATAGTCCATATATACACATAGTGTTGTTCCTCCATATAAGGAGAAGAAAAGAGGGATATATAGATCAAATTGATCTGATATCATGGAGGAAAAAAACCAAGAGCAGGAGATTCAAGAAGTCCACTGAAAAAGACAAGCTGACAGCCTGTCAAAACTCATATTGACACATAGTAGAGCCAACGAAAAAAAGATAAACACTTGCATCCACAAAAAAAAAGCTGAGATAAATAACATATGAAAATATAAATTGTTAACTAGAGAGGCCGGATAGGAGAGAGACCATAAAGACCGAAAGTGATCTAGAAATTTGGAGGAGCGAAATCCTGTATAGAAAAGAGATTCCCTTCTTCAGCCACCTGCAAAGACCATAGACCTGGAGCCACCTATAGACCATCCTTGGATAGATCATCTGCTTGCTGGTTGTGAGCCCTCTTGATATGATGAATAGAACATCCCCTCATATTGTTCCACAAGAATCGGATCTTGTCTAGCCACCCAACAAGCTGAGGTTTTAGAAGATTATTTTTCCCAAGGACATAATCTACCAGACCTCTCGAGTCACCAAAAATAGAGACATTCTGAATGTTGAGAAAGAGACAAAAGCTAAGGAGGCCAGCAAGGGCCATGACCTCAGCTTTACTATTTGAGCCCCTACCACCATTCCAGTGAATAAGATAGTGATTGTTTTCATTCAAAAAAAAGAGAACCCCATAGCCACAAATGTCGTCCTGTTCAGCACCATCGAAGAAGGCTCTAGGCATCAAAGTTATCTCCGGAGGGGGCTCACTGCATACCTTTTTCTCAGGCAAAGGAGGCTTCTGCGAGGTTGATTCATAGAGAAGAGTAATGCTGGAGAAGATGTCCTGAAAAGGGGCAGAGATGCCATTGAAAATGTAATTGTTACGCCACTTCCAAATGAACCAGCCAGCAATGATGAAAACAGTTCTCCAAGAATCCTTTTGATGGCTGCACCATAGAAATGCTTCACTGATAGTCGTGTGAATCGTATGCTGGATTCCAAAAAAATCTGCAAGGGATTCCAGAGTTGTTGAGATGAGGAGCAATTGAAAAAAGGTGAAAATTGTTTTCCTCTGCGGATTTGCAGATGGGGCAAATGTCAGGGCCTTGCCATCCGCGCTTTCTTAAGTTTTCCCACGAGAGATTTCTGTTATGGAAGGACAGCCAGGAAAAAAAGATCATTTTGGGCGGGCATCCAGATTTCCATAATATGAGGGGAAAGGAGGGGCTGAGAGAGTCTATCTTTGAGCCACATAGCATCTGGTAAATGTCTTTAACACGTACAAGATTAATCCCTTTAAAAAATCCCCAAATGAGACTGTCATTTTCCACTGTCCGGAAAATCCCGCAATTCCTTAGTCGAGTTCTGATGCACTCCCATTGCAGATCTAATTCACCTTTTATACCAAGGCATCTGGCTTCCTTCCAGCAAGGAATCGAACCCTTCCAAACTTTGATCAGGTTGTCCCAGTAAAAATAACCCATTTTGTGGAAAAAAGATAACAGTGAAACAAGAATATTGATAATATCGGCCCCACTCAGGAAGGGATCTTTTCCAATGAGGATCATTTTGCTCGATTGAAAGCACCAGACTAATTTCTTCAAGAAGAAGCTATCAATCTTGCGAAGGCTAAGCCAAATAGGGGAGCCCGAAGGAGGACCAATCTTGCCTTTCCTGAACTAGAAGGAGATGTCTTTTTTACCCATATATTTTTTTCGGATGATGTCGCTCCAAGGCCCTTCTTCGAAAATCCCTCTCCACAGGGATCTACATAATAGAGCCTTACCAAAAGTCCTCAAATCTAAGAGGCCCCATCCTCCCATTCGTTTTGGAAGAGAGATGTTGGAAAATTAAGAGAGATGAAATTTGTGATTGCCTGCATGGACCCCCCAAATAAAGTTAGCTGTGAACTTATTAAATGACTGTATAATGCTTGTAGGAAGGAAAAATAAATGAGACCAATAAACTGCAAGCTGATTTAGGACAGATCGAGCCAAGATCACCCTTCCTGCCAGGGAGGGGCATCTGTATTCCCACACAGAAATCCTGTTAAAGTATCTATCAGGAATCCATTGCCAGTCCGCCTTTAAATATCCGTTTTCTCTTAACTGGAAACCAAAATACTTTATTCCATGACTGATAGATCGAGCCTCAATATTGGAAAGGTCTATTAACCATTCAATCTCCTCCTGACATATATCATTGTGATAGATGGAATACTTTGTACTGTTGATTAGTAGACTTGTCGCTTTCTGGAAATTGAGAAGGATTTCAAAGTAACAAAACCAAGTGACTCTACATAAAATGCCAAATAGAATGATATCATCAACAAATAAATTATGAGATATTAAGACGTTCCTGCAGATTTTTAACGGCTGGCATTTGTTTTCATTGACTTCCTTGTTGATGTGGAGGTTGAGGGTATTCATTGCCAGAATGAATAAGAGTGGGGACAGTGGACACCCTTGACGAAGTCCCCTGGACGCGAAGAAAAAGGGAGATGGGATACTGTTGATGATAATTGCATAGTTCACCTGTTCCACAGAAGCCATGATCCAATTAATCATGTTCGACCTTAAGCCAATCTTTGCTAGTAAACATCTAATGAAACCCCAGTCAAGGCAGTCAAAATCCTTTCGGAGATCGATATTTAGGATGACTGCGTCCCTTTTCTTTGAGTGAATGGCATAAAGACCTTCCTGAGTGTTGGCTACCATGTCCAGGATGTTCCTACCTTGCAAAAAGGCATGCTGCTCTTTTGAAAGGTGGATTAATAGAGTTGCTTTTATTCTTTCTGCTATGATCTTTGAGATAATTTTGTAAGAGATATTGCATAAAGAGATCAAGCGGAAGTCTCCAAAAGAATCAACCTTTTCTTTCTTTGGGATTAGAGCAATGTAGGTAGAGGACATCTTTTGATTGATACAGCCTGTGATCCTGGAAGCTTCTACCATTTTTAACAGGTCTTCTTTATTGATGTCGAAGAAGTGAGTGAAGAACTCTATAGTCCAGCCATCCGGCCCTGGACACTTGTCTTTCTTGAAGGACTTCATTGGTTTTAGCAACTCATCCTCAGTTACTAGCTGAAAGATCTGGACATTTGTATCCTCGTCAAACACCTGGGTTAATATGTCGAAGGCCCATAACATATCCTGAAAGTTGCATGACTCTGCTCTTTTATACCGATTAGAAAAGAACTTTACTGCTTCATTTGAGATTTCCTGTTGAGAAAATAAAAAACCTCCTCTCCCATCAAAGATTTTCCAAATGGAGTTCTTTTCCCACCTAGAATTTGCAAATTTATGGAAACATTTAGTTTTCTTGTCTCCATCTTTAAGCCATATTACCCTGCTCTTTAACCGCCAGAAAGATTCCTCTTGCTCTAAAATTTTGATTTTCTTCTTTTGAAGCAGCTTAATGTGACATCTTTCTTTAAAGGAGAGACAATGAACCGACATGGCTTCCGACACTTTGTCTAGTTATTTTTGAATTATGCACAGTTCCTTTCTATTTGATTGCCTTTTCTTAATTTGCCAGTCTTTTACTGCCCTTCGCATATGATCTATATGATCTATTTTATCTCTTAACGTCATCAGAAACGGAGAGGGACAGGAGGACATCATCCCTTGCCATGCATTTTTAATGTAGTCATTGAAGGCAGGGTCATCCAGGGTATTTCTGTTGAATTTAAAACTATATCCTTTCCTGAAACCTTTATGCTTCCAGCCCAGCAAAATTGGTCTATGATCCAAAATGAAGAAATGCTCGATCGAAGAGAATGGCATACCCATCTTGTCAATCAGACTAGCAAGTAGAAAAAATCTATCAAGTCTCTTTGCTATGTATGCATCTCCAGATCTACCATTCTCCCAAGTCGGGAGCATGTGAGAGGGGCGGATGTTGATGTAATTTCTCCTCAGTAGGAGCTCGTTTTTAATCTTTTCAGCGAGGGGATCCTTCTTCTTGCTAACACCCCAAATTTCCTCCATATTAAGAGTGACGTTTGAGTCCCCTGCGATCACTAAATATTCAACGTCAAAAATTTCAGATGCAAAGAGTTTCTCCCAAAAGAGCAGTCTATTTTTGTATGGAGCATATACATTCAAGATGTTAATTAGGAAATTGAGCCCCCTCATGTGAGTTGAAATCAGAATTCGTGCTAAACAGCTATAAGTCTTTGCCTTGATCCAATACAGATCCCACATAAGAGCTAAGTCCCCCGATAGTCCATTGGCTTCCACAATAGATATATACCAGGAAGGAAACATCTTCCTGAAGTAAGAGTTTGTTACAGAAGAGGTGTGCATGGTTTCCTGGATAAGAATAATTTTTGGGCAAGCAGAGCGGAAAAAATCCTTCAATGCCAAAAATTTATGGCCTGCCCCCAACCCCCTGATGTTCAAAGAGATGATGAAATTCATTTCGGTATCTTGTTGGCCACATTTGCTCTAAGGGACTGTTCTTCAGTCATGTCTGCAATGGGAACGTCTATTAGGTTCAAATTTCAAACCCCTCTGCCTGTACCTTCACCCCTTCCCCTAAAGTGCCTGCTTCCCCTGTTGTTCTTCCTTCTTAGTGTAATGTTACTAGTGGAGCTAGGACTAATATGAGGGGATTTTCGAGCTCCTGATTTATAAATAGTGAGGGCCTTGAGCTCCAGAGATTTCTTATTCAGTAAAAAGTCCAAGTCACTGCCTATAGAGTTGGTGGGCGAGGACGTAGCAGAGTTAGCGGGGGTGGGTGATATCATAGTCTCTATTCCTTTACCAAGGGAGCGTCCTTATAGGAATATTTGCGGGGATGCGGAATTTGCGGAGGGATGGGAACCTCATGATCAAAGGTTGGCTCTATAAGAGGCGTAGTAAGAGAAGAAGCGGGATTAGGAGCATCGCAATCAGAAGCTGGTTCCAAGGGAGGCATTGAGGGAGATATAGGCTCGACAGGGGTCAGGGATGTGCGATTCAACGGGAGCTGCTGATGGACAGAGAAGAACATATCCGAATCCCCCAGCCCATGTGGAGACAGGCTATCAGAGAGCGAAGACTTCACCTAGATCAGGGAAGAATTTTTTGAAATGAAATACTTTGTCGAGGACTGGTGAGGGGCATGAACCTTTCGGAAATTGAGTCGCTGAGGGCATTATTTCATAAGATGCCCTGTACGATGGAAAGCTGAGCACCTAAATGGTACTCCCAGAAGTCCAATCTTTGCCTAATTTTAAGATCCCTGCAGAAGATGTCAATATGTTCTAGAAAACCTCCCCTGTAGGCTTTATCAATCAAGATCCACGCAACTCTTTTATCTCTCTCTCCTCGACACCAAGGATCGACATAGACACATCTACCAATGGCATTGCCAATGTCCTCAAGGGTTTCCTTTGACAAAAATTCTAAAGGAAAGCCGAGAAGCTTAACCTATATCAAATTGTTAGATGGAGTGTTCCTTAAAGGGTTATAGCCTAGATACCACCGGTGTAGAGCCAGAAAAATTCTTTTATAAACCCATTGCCACTTTAAAATGATATCCAAGTCGCTGGAGTTTAAGAAATGGAAACAAGAAGATTTGTCCATAGAGCAACTGACCTGGATATCATTTTAAACTCAATGCAAGTGGAGGAAGTGATTAATAATTAGTAATGACGCAAGCGAACTGTGTGCTAGATGCAAGTGGAGGAAGAAGAGATAACCAGAGAAAAGCCAACATTCAGCGAACAAAAATGGTCCCTCTTCAAAAAACCGTTGAAACCTAGACATCATTATTAATTATTTTCTCTTTGTTACTCTCCACCTATAACGATTTCATTATCTTGTTAATTTAGTGACTACTTTAAAATAGGAAGTAGCATCTCTCAGAATATGGTACTTCAAAATGAGTTCCGGATTCACCTCAGGAATCGATAAGTTGATTTCTCTGTCGTCACCTACGAAAACAATTACATGATGCTAGTTCCAGGTAAGAGTTTGACAGTTCAAACTAAGAATCAACAAGCTCCAACACATCTTTTTCCGTGAGGATTCTCACTAGTAACAGTCATGACTGATGACCTCCTACCAATAAGGCTTTAACAGAACAATCCAAACAATTACAGCTAACAATCAACGAGCGCCAACGAATCATTTTGTCAGTATCGAAGCAGCATTGTTATAACATTGTTATAAATATATGAATAGAATATGGTGAACTTATTTCCTTTACAAGAGCGTGGCAGCTGTGCGGCGATTTGCAGGTTGAAGTGACCAACCAGAGAATGCGTTTGGAGACCTTTTACAAGTGCGTATTCTTTTGTTGCATGGTGAACACGTTTCCGGCAATGCATTCCTACCTCAGAAGCCACTCGGTCATTTTTTCTCCTAAAGGTGATGCCTCCATGAGCCACTGCCCTACAGCTCATCCATAACACTAGCCGGCTCCTGGCTCTTAACTAAAATCGTTCCATATCTCTCCTGCTTTCTCTATGGCCGGCTTCTTTCCACGAAATCTTCTTCCTTTTACAGACTTTTTCGTTGTATTCCTGTTCCTCGGTTATTTCTTTTGTTGTTTCGACGATTTTTTGAAGAGGGACCATCTTTGTTCGCTGAACGTTGGCTTTTCTCTGGTTGTCTCTTCTTCCTCCTCTTCTTTAAAATGATATCTAGGTCGCTGGAGTTTAGAAACTTCGACAGGAAGATTTGTCCATAGAGCAACTAACCTAGATATCATTTTAAACTCCATTTCTTAAACTCCAGCGACCTGGATATCATTTTAAAGCAGCAATGGGTTTATAAAAGAATTTTTCTGGCTCTGTCCAGGTGGTATCCAGGCTATAATCCTTTAAGGAACACTCCATCTAACAATTTGATCTGGGTTAAGCTTCCCGACTTGCCTTTAGAATTTTGGTCAAAGGAAACCCTTGAGGACATTGGCAATGCCATTGGTAGATGTGTCTATGTCGATCCTTGGTGTCGAGGAGAGAGAGATAAAAGAGTTGTGTGGATCTTGATTGATAAAGCCTAGAGGGGAGGTTTTCCAGAACATATTGACATCTTCTGGGGGATCTTAAAATTAGGCAAGGATTGGACTTCTGGGGAGTACCATTTAGGTGCTTAGTCTGCCATCGTATAGGGCATCTTATGAAACAATGCCCTCGGCGACTCAATTTCCGAAAGGTTCATGCCCCTCACCAGTCCTCGGCAAAGTATTTCATTTCAAAAAAGTCTTCCCCGATCTAGGTGAAGACTTCGCTCTCCGAAAACTGTCAGTCCTCCCCCCGGTAAAGGAATAGAGACTATGATATTTTCTCATGACCTGGATCAAGGAAGACTTTTTTGAAATGAAATACTTTGGCGAGGAGTGGTGAGGGGCATGAACCTTTCAGAAATTGAGTCGCCGAGGGCATTTTTTCATAAGATGCCCTGTACGATGGCAGGCTGAGCACCTAAAGGGTACTCCCTAGAAGTCCAATCTTTGCCTAATTTTAAGATCCCCCCAGAAGATGTCAATATGTTCCGGAAAACCTCCCATGTAGGCATTATCAATCAAGATCCACACAACTCTTTTATCTCTCTCCTCGAAACCAAGGATCGACATAGACAAACCTACCAATGACATTGCAAATGTCCTCAAGGGTTTCCTTTGACCAAAATTCTAAAGGCAAGCCGGGAAGCTTAACCCAGATCAAATTGTTAGATGGAGTGTTCCTTAAAGGGTTATAGCCTAGATACCACTGGTGTAGAGCTAGAAAAAATCTTTTATAAACCCATTGTTGCTTTAAAATGATATCAAGGTCGCTGGAGTTTAAGAAATGGAGTTTAAAATGATATCCAGGTCAGTCGCTCTATGGACAAATATTCCTATTGAAATTTCTTAAACTCCAGCAGCCTGGATATCATTTTAAAGAAGAGGAAGAAGAAGAGACAGCCACAGAAAATCCAACGTTCAGCGAACAAAGATGGTTCCTCTTCAAAAAACCGTCGAAACAGCAAAAGAAATAACCGAGGAACAGGAATACAGCGAAAAAGTCTGTAAAAGGAAGAAGATTTCGTGGAAAGAAGCCGGCCACAGAGAAAGCAGGAGAGATATGGAACGATTTTAGTTGAGAGCCAGGAGCCGACTAGTGTTATGGATGAGCTGTAAGGCAGTGGCTCGTGGAGGCGTCACCTTCAGGAGAAAAAATGACCGAGTGGCTTCTGAGGCAGGCATGCATTGCCGGAAACATGTTCACCATGCCATAGTTACCAAATACGTCCGAATCAGTGGAAAAAATACGGAAATTCATGAGTTCGATTCGTATTTCAAATAGTTCGATAAAAAAAAATTCGATCCGTTTCCTACGGTGAGAGTGTGCATTTCTTGGACTATTGTTTTTGCACATTAGTATTAGTTACTATTGAACCGCTGCACGATGTGAGAGCGTGGATTCCTAATCAGACGGCTCCTATTATATCTTGGACTATTTTTTTGCAGATTAGTATTACTTACCAGTGCTTGGACTATTTTTTGCAGATCAGTGTTATTTGCTATTTCTTGTTGGTTATATAAAATGCGAGCTTAATCTTTCTAATTACATAAACAAAAAAATCTAAGTGTCAATGGTAAATGTAATTATTTTTAAACTCAAAATAGATGTTAATGGAGGCCAGATGTAATGTAAAATGGAAACTGATGCCAATCAAGGCGGGATAGCAGATAAAATGGAAACTAATGTAACTGAAATTTACCAAGATTTTAAAATTTAGACAAAATTTATGTCAATAGAAACAGGGTAAGAGACAAAATTTATGTCAATGGAAACGGGGTAAGAGGTAAACTGGAAACTAATGGCAACACGAAATTTTCAGATTTCAAAATTTTAATGTTTCCTTTAATGGTTTAAAAAGTTGAGATAACTAGGAAATAAAATTTTGAAGTTGACTAAAACCTAATTGATTTTTTTATATATATTTATGTTAAAAGCAATTTAAAAAAAAAAATTGTAAATATTTAATTTTTAAATGTCTTAACTATAAAAAAGATTTTAAAATAAAATCAGAAACTAAATACGGATATATTTTTGAATTTTGTATATTATATTGATTAAATTTATTTAAATTTCAAAATAAATAGAAAGAAAAGAAAAGAAAAGTGTTGAAGTTATATATATA